>PVLD010002034.1:149574-162793 GCA_004027595.1 Dinomys branickii
GAGAAGATTAATTGTCTGACTAAATTTGCATGTCTGTATATGGGTTCATATATTTACACTTCGAAGATATCAATGGATAAAGCAATAACCACTGTTGAGACCATGTCACCTTGTCTGTAGATTAGTTGTGACTGTACTATTTTTTATGCTAATTGGTGTCTGTTTGTTAGTATGTTTTTGTACTTTTATTTTTTTAAAATAAAAAAATAAATTAAAAAAAATAAAAATAAAAATAAGTAAAAAAGAATGTGTATTTACCAATAATGTGTAATAATGTGTAATGTTAATGTGTATATACCAATACACATTTTTTTGCAAGTAAAGTGAAATATTCACCAGGATGGATGATATGTTAAGCCACAAAACAAGTAATTATTTAAAAAATTGAAATGATATAAATTATCTTTTAGGTATATAAATATCTCTATATAAATTATTTCTTAGGTATAACTGAATTATGGCATTGTTCAAGTCCTCTCTTTATTTCTATCCATTATTGAAAGTGGTCTATTGTAGTAAAAATGATTTTTATGGAACTACTTCTCCCTTCAAGTCTGTCAGTATTTACCTCATTATTTGGGGCTCTAATATTTACCTCATATATGTTTATAATTATTGTCTTCTTGGTGAATTGATCCTTTTCTCAATATTTAATGTCCTTCTTTGCATCTTGCAACAGTTTTTGACTTAAAGTTTCTTTACAGTTTAGCTCCTAAATGTTCCCCATAAGCTCATGTATTGAAGGCTTGGTCCCTAACACAGCAGAGTTCAGAGGTAGAGCTTTGGAAGATGATTGGTTCATGAAGGTTCTGACTTTGTAAATGGATTAATCTGTGAATGCTGTCATAACAAAATGTGCTATAGGGAGTTGGTAGAAACTTCAAGAGTCTTGCTGAGGAAGTAGGGAGCATGTCCTCATAGAGTATATTTTGTCCCCGTGTCTCTTTCCATCTCTCTTTCCAGCTTGTCATGAACTGAACAGCTTTGTTACACCTCATGCTCCCCATCATGAGTTCAACCTCTCCACAGGTCCAAATGCAATGGAGCCAGAAGACTATGGAATGAACCCATGCACACTGTGAGCCAAAATAAAATTTTCTCCTTCATGTTATTTGTCTGAGGTATTTTGTCACAGAGATGGAAAGCTGACTGACACAAATTTCACTTTATTACTATTTGTATAGAACCTTTCCTGTTATTTTGCTTTCAACATCTTTTTGTCTTCAAATCTAAAATGAGCCTATGTTCTTTATTTATTGTGACATCATTTTCATACTTTACTTTTTTACATATGGCCTTCTTTGTTCTGTTTAAATTTTTAAAATAACTAATTTAGTCTTTGTCTAATAATTTCTACATCTGAGCTTCCTTGTGGACAGTTTCTATCGCCTGCGTTTTCCCTCTGTGAATAGGGTAATAACAGTGTATTACAACAACTCAGGAAATCAGATTCTGCTCTTCTAAGGTTTGTTATTGCTCTTTGTCTTTTTTTTCTTTTCATAATTTCTTTTTGACTAATGGCTTTCTTGAATTAATTGGTGCAAAGTCATTATACCTTGCCATGTGGCCACTGAGGTCTCTGCTTAGGTAACCTGGTGGTCATTAGTGGTTGGACAGGGATTTCTGTAAACGTCATGAAGTCCCTTAGCCTTCCTGAGGGCCTATATGTAAGTTGGGCTGTGTCTTCACCACTCAGAGACTCAGTTTGCAACTCTATCTTAGCTCTCTCAAAATTGCTCAGGGACAACAGATGAGTCAAAATCCAGAACTTAATGCCTCCTCAGACCTTTCCTGAGCATGGGTATCATCCTGCGCAGTGTGAGACCTTCTAGATTACCAGGGATATGTTGAGATTTTCAAAATGCCCTACAGACATTTCATTCACTAGCTTTTCCTTTTTGGCTAGTTTTTTATTAGGTTTTTTGTTTTTTTCACAACTATCATCACTGCTTCAAGCAGTTGTGACATTAAAACAATAGCCTGTAATAGTTTTTGACAAATGCTGTAAGGAAGAGTGTGAGGTTGAGTCAGGTCAAATAAACCCCTGCAAGTGAATGGCCGGACAGATCACTGATGGTGGCTCTCAGAGAAAGGCATTTTAACCAGCTCCAAGCTCAATTTGTGTTCTCCTGTAGCTCCTGGGTTGGTGGTTTTCCAAGTCACTGTGGACCTGGAGAAGGGAAACGGGAATAGGATAAATGAATTCCAAACAGTACCCCAGAGCTGTTCTTCCTGAGGCTCTACCATTTGTATTAAAAACAAATGCCTTGGATTATTGCAGGCCCTGAGTTAATGTGCAGAACTCTGGATTATTAGTATTTCCTGTGTTTTTGTGGCTTTTATTGGCAAATGGCTTTCAGAGGTCCTTACTCTGCCATTCCCACTGTGGTCACTTAAGATTTTTTTTCCTCTTTCATTGGATGGATACAATTTTCCTTGGCTGATTTGATTTTGCTCTTAGTTCCTTCAAACTTACTAAGAGCCATGCTTATGTGGACATTTTTTGACCAATCTATAAATTTGTCACATCTGTGTTTACCCTTAAGCAAGCCAAGAACCTTAACATACTACTTTCATGTCTGTGATTTCTCTCTTTTCATACTGATGTCTATAATTTTAATTTCTAGAATTATTCAGCTAATAATAATCTTTCTCCATATCATTCTGATTGCATTAAAGGCATATACTGCTTTGAACAGAACTGATAGCTTCATAATGCTGAGTCGTTCTAGGAAAAGATAAGATAATAGTGTAGTACCACAAACCATTCCAAAACAGCATGTCATAAAGTAATAGTCATCTTTTCTCACTTTGCCTCTCGGTGCATCAGCTTAGGGGTAGGTGATCCAGGTTAAGCTCAGCTGAACTTGGCTCCAGTCAATGGGTTGGCCTCGTGTGTCTGTCTCACCCTGCTTGGGCCAGAGGTGTGAATCTCTCCCAGGGGCCCCTTGGACTTGTGGTGAACGTATGGTATGCATGTCACAAGAGGCTATTTGGTATCACTGAAAGCTCTAAAGGGTCTTCCATCACTGGCCTAGACATACTTTCCCCTCTTTCTTTCTTTCTTTCTTTCTTTCTTTCTTTCTTTCTTTCTTTCTTTCTTTCTTCCTTCCTTCCTTCCTTCCTTCCTTCCTTTCTTTCTTTCTTTCTTCTTTCTCTTTCTCACTTTCCATATTTCTGTGGTATGGCTTTGACCAACCCAGGTCAACATACAAATATCACAGGTCTGCCACAGTATGTAACAGGCCCAGGGTTTAGGCTTGCAAAGTAGGGATATGTCAAACAGATAGCATTACATCATTAAGACTACTCTGCAACATATTGGTATTAGGCCTTAGATGGATTCAATCCATTTGAATTCATACTTTGTAGGCAAAACTCTACTTTTAGGAATTGAAAGAATATTTGCATAAGTGGACCTAAGTTCATGCTGTTCACTGCAGTGATGTTTGTAATAGTAAAAAATGAGATGCCATTCCAGTATAGAAACTAGGTTACAGAAACTAGGTAATAATCCCATTCTTCTATGTTATATAGCTTTTAAAATCACATAGATCGATGATATGTTAGAAAAGTAGAAAAGTACAAATAGTATAAATTCATACTTACGTTTATAGTTCTAAAAATTACACATTTCTTAGCTCTGTCCACCAAAATGTTCTGGAATTGATGGCCACCCACTACTAATGAACCTATCTGGTGGTGTTTAAATATGGAGTTAGGGCTCATTAAAGTAAGGGAGATTCCAAGTCCAGGGCAGGAAAAAATGGGCTTACTATATCTCATGTACTAGAAAGCAGGAAATTATTAAAAACTTTGTGATTGTATCTAAAGAGTTCAGGGCCAATTCAAGGGTTCCAGTGGCTAAAGATGGGGAAATTTGAGTTTCAGTGGGAGTAACAACTGAAATGGATTCATCAAAAATATAAAAGTGTAGGGATTCAAAATGATACTACCAAAAGAAGAATGAGAGAAAGCAAGCTAACTTGTTAATTACCTTTGGGGGTTGCTAGGATACCATGTTGTTTCCAGAAATTTTAATAAAAAGAACATTTATTCTGTCTTTCCTGTACACATTGTGTCTCTAAGTCATCAACAGCTGATGGAGGAAAATTACAAAAGAATTTTAGCTAACAAATGGAGGAGAAATGATCAAATTTTTTAAATGCTTTTATGCAAACCTTAATGAATCAGTGCACCTGATGATCCATGATGGATACTAAGATGGGTAGGATGCGCCAGCTGACAGAAACTCCTGGATGATGCAGTAGGAACCACTTAGTCCTGCTTAACAATATTTCACCAGGGCTGGGGATATAGCTCAGTGGACTAAGTGCCTGCCTGGCAAGCACAGGGAATCCATATTGAGTTTTAATTCTACAGGACAAAAACCTGGCTTCTTCAACAAATAAGTAGCCTAAAAAAAGGAAGGGGGACTTAATCATTAAAGCTATTACAGATCAAAAGGAATTTAAGACTCAGCCAGGTCTTTTTTGGGATATAAATCAAATAAACCCAACAGTAATACCTAAAGTAATCCAACTGCTGAGAAAAGCTTCATGGTTTGGTACAAAGTTAGAGATTTTGGCCCACAGGTTTAAAGGTAGGCCTTTCCTTGGACCAATTCTGTGACATTCATCAAAAGGTCAGGAACAATAATAAATATCTCCTAGTATTTGAGGAACAATTGAGACAATGTGTGCACAAGTGATTAATAAATTTTAATATTGCTGAGAGACTCGGGATACTACACCCCTGTTCTGTTTGTTCATCCTCTTGCTCATGTACTCACAGATACCCATGGGAAGTGCCTCGTAAGTGCTCACAGTCTGGCAGGCACAGAAGATGTTAAGTTTAATAAGATGTCCGTCTTCAGGGCTCAGATAAAAACAAGTGCAGTGAACCCAGTCATCAGGCGGTCTAATGATTTG
Organism: Dinomys branickii; assembly: GCA_004027595.1. Taxonomy (NCBI): domain Eukaryota; kingdom Metazoa; phylum Chordata; class Mammalia; order Rodentia; family Dinomyidae; genus Dinomys; species Dinomys branickii. The sequence continues at coordinate 154,506 of PVLD010002034.1, forward strand.
GAAGAGAGAAGAGGAGGGTTGAACTGCAGAATAGGTAGAAGCCAAGAGATCTGGGATATTTAGGAGCTGCTCTCACTCATGAGCAGTGATTAATCACTGGTAGAGGAGGAGAGAGGAGGAATGCTGCCTGGTTTCCAGCTGGGACATACATAAGGAAAGGCTGGGTGCTTCTCTGAGTAGCTGTGGCAGTGTTAAGTTGAGGTGATACAGTAGTGAGTATTTTTGTACCAAGGATCAAGCCTGGGGCACTCTAGTCGGAGCTACATCTTTGGCCCTTTACAATTTTGTATTTTGAAACTGGTTCTCACTAATTTGCTCAGGCCGGCTTCGAATTTGCCACCCCCCTGCCTCAGCCTCTTGTGCAGCTGGGATTGCAGGTGTGCACTGCCTCGCCCAGCCTGCGGATGTGAGCAATGTGGGATAGCAGGAGAACGGATGGAGATGGAATGTGGAGGTAAGAGACTAAAGATAGCTCAGAGAAGAGTGATCTCCATACGATGGGTGAAGCAGAGCAGTCCCCAGAGACTGGGAAAGAACAAAGAAGCAGAACAGAGGGGAAACACAGCGTTGTGGAAACCATGTTTTGGAGGAAGTGAGTAGCAAGGCAAAGGTGGCTGCCTGGGCCCATCAGCTTTGGCAATTTATAAAGCTAAATCTGGACAGTGGCATGTCAGTGGCCTGATGGGAGCCAAAGCCGCATTCTGTGGCTTGAGGAGTGAGTGGGAATGGTAGGTTAGAGAAGTCATCCGGGAAATCTGGTGCAAAGGGAGGAAGAACAGAAGGAGGAGGAAGGGGGATAGAGGGGGCCTAGAAGCAAGCTGCAGAGTGGGCGTGGCCAGTGTGTGGGTCCCACAGGCCACAGAAAGGGGCCTGGAGTTTTGTTCAGTGTCCTGGCAATCAGAGAAGAGCTTTAAGCAGGAGTACAACAGACTCGGCCCTCTGGCTGCCTGTCGTAACTGGGAAAGGGAACAGCTGGGTTCTGGGATTCTTGAGATGGAGCAGGTCCACAGGATGGCCCTGAGAGTGGGTGGCCCAAGGTGAAGTTCATTGCGGCTGAGAGGCCAGAGGTGTTGAGTGATACGTCTCCCTGATGTTGGCCTCCCCCGTGGTGATGTCTACAACTGGGTGGAGAGAGAAGGTCTGTGGCGGGAGTCGGGGAGAAGCAGGACTGTGACTCTGGGAGTGGTCGCACTGGGCACAGGCTGAGGAGGAAATGGGTGAACGAGCCTGACATGGTGACCATGTTCTTCCCCGCTCAGCAGCATCAAACTCTCTGTCCCTCCCTGGAAAAGGTCTGAAGACCTCAGCAGCACCGTCCTATACAGCCCATAGTGACAGCCTGTTCCCCATCTCTACTGTCCCCTGGAGTCATTGACCCTAGGGAGGTTTTCCAAATGTGCTGTGCTATCCCACCCCCACCCCCCGCCGCCGTCTCCCTCTGCATTAGCTGCTTCTTTCACCTGGAATGTCCCTCCCTTCTTTCACCTGTGAAAAAGCCCTAGGAGGCGTGATAGAAAAGCATAGAGAATGTTTAATTTTCAAAATATACTACAATGAAGATACATTGCCATTAATCCCTCTTAGAACACTCCCCTCACTTCAAACACACTTATTCCACTCTTCTTTCCACTTTCTGAAGCAGTTCTGGAGTCCTCTTTCCGGAGTGTCTTTAGTTGCCCTGTCACGGTGGCCTTGATGTCCCCACTCAATTCAAAGCACTTCCCTCTCATGGTCATTTTGACTTTGAGGAAGAGCCAGAAGTCTCACAGGGCTGGAGCCAGTGAATACAGTGGATAGGGACATGCCATCCTGCCCCTGCCTTTGTGTTGGATTGGGCCCATCCTTCCAGGGGCCTCAGAGCTTCTCTCTCTCAATCTCTTTGTGATGTAGCTGCAGCCTTCACCATATTTTTGACCATGCTTCAGAAAGACACTCATGAAAGTGGATTTCTAGAACTGCTTCAGAAAGTGACAAGAATGGTGGGATAAATGTGTTCAAAGCAAGGGGGAACATTTTAGAGGGCATTAATGGCAATCGTGTCTTTTACTGTAATAATTTTTAAAAAATTTAAACATTGCATATTTTGATCACACCTTATATTCATCCTTTTACAAAGATCATTCTTCCTGAAGCCCTTTTCAAGTGCCCAGATATTCAGGGAGCCAATACTTACCAATGCTCGCCGTGTGCCAGGCCCTGAGCAGGCTGGTGTTATCAGGTGCCGCCCAGGTCTGTGGCAGAGAAGCAGCGGGTGAGGTGTCAGAGTCCCTGCACTTTGGCTCAGGAGTCCCTCGCCCAAAAGCCAGGCTCCACTGGAATATCTGCAACGGGAGGGCCCAGTGGAATTTCCCCCGCTTTCCTAACCTAAACCCAACCACAGCAGCTTGGGTGACAAAGGGTCTTGCTCAGGAAGAGCTGAGGTTCTGAGCAGCTGGGTTCTGATTCATTAGGACCTGATGCTCAGCTTTTATTGCTGGGTGTGTTTCACCTCTTGACTTCCAAGTACTTGTGAGCACAGCCCCATAGGTACCTGGGCATCGGGAGTGATTTGCCTGGTGGCCAGCAGGTTGGAAAGAACTGAGAGGCTCTTTGAGGACATTCCCCCAGGGTGGGGACTGTGTTTGAGGTGCAAGGTGCACAGAATGTTCCGCACAGGAGCTGGTCCCTGGAGTATGAAGATGAATTGGGCCCATCCTTTCAGGGCCTCAGAGCTTCTCTCTCTCTCTCTCCCTCCCCCCACCCCAACTAAACTTAGGGCCTTTACACTCAGCTACATCCCTTTTTACATTTTTTATTTTGAGAGAGGGTCTCGCTCAGTCACTGAGTTGCCCAAACTAAGCTCAACCTTGCAACCCTCTGCTTCAGCCTTCTGGAGGGCCTGGGTTACAGGTGTGCACCTCCACTCCTGGCTGCTGGCTCCTCTTCTTAACCAAGTTGCTCAATACAGGAAATGCCTGCTCTTATTGGAACTGTAGTTGAAAATATTGAAGCTATGCAGTGACAGGTGTCATGTGTTAGGACCAGGACAGCCTATATGAACCCAGGCGAGGACAGAGAGAGGCAGGAGTAAGAAAGCAGCAGGGGAAACCAAGCTCCCCTGGGAGACTCCTGAAGGTCTGTGGATCTGAAGTGAAAACTTATGGAGAAGGAGGCATGATTTCCCACGCTGTGGCCTGAACTGCCTCCCACACACACCCCAAAAAGATTTACTGAAGTCTTATCCTCCAGTACCTCAGAATGTTACCTTATTTGGAAATAGGGACTGTACAGAGGGAATCAAATTAAAATAGGTCATTAAGCTGGGCCTCACCCCATGTGACTTGAAAAAACAGAGTTGGGGCCAGAGATATGTACAGAGCAGGGCTAACATGAGGGTGCCCAGGGAGAAGACTGGAGTGACAGATCTACCAACCAAGTCGCCTGGGCCTGCCAGGCAACACCAGATGCCAGGAGGTGAGGACGGATCCTCCCCAGATCTCTCAGAGCACGACAGGCTGACACCTTGATTTCAGACTTCTAGCCTCCAGGACTTCGAGACAATAAATTTCTGTTGACTTAAGCCACTCAATTTGTGGTGCTTAGTTATGACTGCCCTAGGGAACGGATAGACTCATGAAGTAGGGAAGCCTCACTGACACTAGCTTCCAAAACTTAATTAAATGGAACCGAATTAGTGAGGCTTCCTTTTAGCACAGGGATAGGTCCAAAACTGCACCAGGTGCTGTGGTTGCAGGAGGAAAGTGGCCTCCTGTTACCCGAGGACAGCTGAAGTCAGTGTCCCCGAGTGGGTGACATGGGATAGAGTCCTGGTGGGTGAGTAGACATTCACTGGGCAGGTAAAGGAGAAGCAATGCCAGGCTGAGGGAAGAGACTGGGCAAGGAGGGAGGGATGGGCCATGGGTGTGGTCGGAGATTTCATAGGGCTGAGTGTGAGATGACTTTGGGGGGACACAGGAGCAAACACTGAGGGGACAGCAGGCCCAAGTCATCCATGTTTATAGTGAAAGAGTTTGAATGGCGACCTTCAGACACTATGGAGTCACCAAAGGACTTAGGGGTCAGCTTCTTTTGGTCCACCGATCTTCTAGAATGCTAATAGTGGCAAAGCAGAAGGTGAGCTGTGAAGGATAGATTACGGTCATGAGACTGGTGTCTGCAGTAGTCCAAGATGATAGCGACATCCTCATATTTGATTGGCATTTTATGTTCTATGTCTACATCTGCATCTTTCTGATAGCTTTGACTGAGCAATAGATGTTAATCCTAATTATCCAGGTTTTAGAACTGAGGAAACCAAAGATGATTACAGTCTAGACCAGTGATGGCGAACCTTTTAGAGCTTTCAATAATGCAAACAGCCTGTTGCAGCACCCGTGCCATAGGTTTGCCACCACTGGTCTAGATGGAAACATACTCGCTGTCAAAGTGGCAGACAAAGCAGAGAATGGTCAGGCATAGACCAAGGTGACTAGGAGCTGAGACTAAAGGGAATGAATGGCAATAAATGAGTGTTATAATACACTTAATAGCTTAACGTATTTTATAACCCCCAGCAGTTATTCAGCACCTTCCTCCAAAAAACTGGCATCTCTGCCTGGACACCTGAACGCTTTCCACGAAGAGTTAGGGACAACTGTAAGACCCAAGGGAGATTATATTGGTTTATGGCACACAGGAGAAAACAGGGTTCTGAGAAGGCCAGGTGTTTCTGTTCAGGCAGAGCAGAATGCATTAGGGCCAAGCAATGCTCACGCGGAGCCCTCTCCTGTGGCGGGCAGCCTGTCTGCCTCTTTGTCTTGATCAGACAACACAGTCACATGACCTCCTGGCACTGCCAAGCCCTTGCCTCAAATCCTGTCTCAGACCAGCCCAGGCATGGAGGAGGACTCGATTGCAACAAGGCCTGCTCCACACAGGAAGTCTTTTCAAAAGCAGATAAATCTGGGACCAAGGGCCACAACTGCTACTCACTCACTGTGTAATTTTATATCTCTGGGCCCCGGTGTCCCCAGCCTCAAAATGAAGAAAATACTGCCCACTTCATGGTTGTGTAACAATGCATTCATTTTTTAAAATGCTTATTGAGCATCTACTATGTGCCAGACCTTGTTCCAAGTTCTTGAGGTATGTCAGGAAACAAAACAAAGACCCTTGCCCTTGGGCTCTTACTTTTCCAGGAGGTGAAAGGCAGGAGGAGAGAGGGAGACTAGATGACAGTGAAACAATAAACCACATGTTGTGTTGTGTTAGGACGCTGCGGGAGGAGACGTAAGGCCTGTCTGGCCCGTGGCACACCAAGCGGCAAGCACACAGTGGGTATTCCCGGCATACTATCAAGCAAACACACAGTAGGCCCTTTCAGAACTGGTGGCGCTATTATGGTAAATAAGAGAAGAATGAAGAGCCTGAGGCACAATGACAGGCTATAAATTTTGATAAAAACGTGTTTATCTCTTCAACTTCAGTGAGGAGTAAGCAGAAAATTGCCAGGGGAGGATAAAGGTAGAAGATTACAAAGTGAAAAAAGTAGGCCTGAAACGCCCTTCAAGTGCTGTGTAATCAGTTGCGTCTATTCTAATGACCACCAATTAAGCTGTCTCTTGCAGGCTCCAGGAGAAAAATCACTTGCCTGAACAGGTAGACTGTGAAGTGCACATTTTAAGACCTTCTGCCTTACATTGAGTTGCATTTCTTTACCTCCAGCTCAGGAAGTGGTGCAGAAAGATTGGCCTACTTTCTTCTCACAGCCATCCTTCAACAAGTGACCATTTAAAATACTCGGGTATTTTTAACCATATCCTACTAAAAAGAGGGTGCTACGCCAGCCAGTGAGATTTCCTATTACATTGCATTCACGGTGCCGTCTTTAGCTGGCATGAAGGGGTTGGAGTCTGAAATTGGGTCGTTTATTTCTTGTTTGGCTAACAAATGTGTGCAGTTAATAATAAAATTGAAAGTGAAGAATTCTTCAGCATGAATCAGCTGCTGTCTTGGATTGTCAGATTTCCAGTACCTGAGATGAACAATGTAAAGGAGGAGAGGCTTGTTTTGGCTTATGATTTCAGAAGACTTAGTCCATGGTCTGGTGGCTCCATTGGTTTGGGGCTGGTGACAAAGCAGAGCATGATGGCAGCAGGTGTGTGGTGGTGCAAAGATACTTACCTCATTCTGGCTCTCTGGAAAGCAAAGAGGGGAAGGAACCAGAGACAAAATGTCCCCTTCAAAAGCACAGCTTCAATGGCCTGCTTCTTCCAACTAGATCTCACCTCCTGAAGGCCTGCCACCTACCAAGAGCACCACAGGCTGTTGACTAAGCTTTCTTCACATGGCCTTTTGGAGACATTTGAGATCCACGATATTTATGCGCAATGCCTGATTTAATGTTCTCAACACCACCCCTTAGAGGCAAATCTCTTTTAAATAAGGAAATTGAGGCTTCCAGGGATCAAATAATTTCCCATGGTCCAACAGAGAGAAAAAGATGGAACCCGGCTTTTAATCTGTTCTGACTGGCTACTGAGCACTCATACCTGACCTCTGTTACAGCCGACAGACCTCATGCTAGCCAGAGTCAGGTATGTTTCTGGTCTTGGCAGAACTGGTTATTCAATTGGGGAGAGAAGCAAGTAAATGAATAATTATGAGATAATATGGGAAGGGCTAAAGTGGATGTAATTAGCATCTTCTGGGAAACCAAAGGGAAGAAAAGAGCTGCCTACTCAGACTGATTGAATTGGGGAAATTTTTTTCCACATGTGATGTTTAAGGTGGGTGTTGATGGATGAGTAGGAGTTTATCTGGAAGCAAAAGCCAATCACGACTGCAAGAGCATATTGAGCAAGCTGCCTCCGGCTCTACAGCCCATGCTTTAAACACTATTAAACTACCTGCATTCATCTCCAAATTAGATATTCACTAAGTATTTTCTTCTACACTCAGATCTTTTGTAGAGGAAAAAAAATAGAAACTGACTTGAGTTAATATCAGTAACCAACACAGAGAATTAAGGCCCTACAGATACACATTTTCCATGTAGATTTTTGCCCTGAGCACTTTGAAATGAGCCATGTATCTGACCCATGTCCCAGAAGACAAAGCAGCTCTGATGGGCAGGGTGCACAATGCCCTGAGGACATGACTCTGTGCCCCAGAAACTACCCACAAAGGGCTCTAACCCTAACACTCCTCAGCAAGTACATAGTAAGCAAGTGCCTGGAATCCTTGGCATCCAGTACCTAGCACCTAGGAAAACAAAGTTTAGCAACAGGAAGTGGAGGTTTATTTGTTTTGAGATAGGGTCTCCCTATGCAGCCCAGACTTTCCTTGAACTGGTGATTCTCCTGCCTCAGCCTCTAGGATGCTGGGATTATAAGCATGCACCATCATTCCCAGCAAGAAAGCAATTTTAAAAACAGTCATGTAAAAATCTCAGAACAAGTGGTCCGTGCCTACATGGTGACGTTCGCCTGGTTATTGGACTTGTACTGTCTATGTAAAAGGGAAATATGATCGCCATGGGGGGTCCTTAGTCTTGTCCTCTCAGAGCATGGCTCAGTATAGAAGAGTTTTTGTGTGCTCTAGAAAAATGAGAATGTTTGCATTTCCATCACAGAGAAGAGACAGGCTCAGCCATAGACGGTCCCCAGAAGAGGACTGTGATCAAAGCGAAAGCCCTCAGGCAAAGCTTATAGCCCCTGGGCCACAGGTGTGGCCGCTGAACTTGGGGCACCCAACATCCAGTACAGTCCCGAGGTCTTGGTCAGGACTCAGAGGTGTTTGCTGAATTACGGAGGTAAACACAATATCACATGTGGAATAACTAAAACGAATAATGCCAATACGTGAAATCAATGCGATATTTTAGTTCCGTGTATGGGGTATTTCTGGTTCAACAGGGAAGGCAAGTGAGCATTTGGAGCAAGGAGAACAGTGTATGCCGTGGCCCTGGTGGGTGCGATGAGACGCGACAGGGCAACGCCAGTGCTCCGGAGTGGGTGCAGGTGGAGAGGAGGAGATGGTCCCCGGATGAGGCAGAAGTCGGTGAGAGAGCCAGACTCAGGCCGCGGCATGGAGAGTAGGGGGCGGGGCTCTCCAGGAAGCAGACACCCGGAGAGCGGGCCGGGAAGCTGCAGGCATCTAGGAAGGTGGGCGGGGCCGGGGCCGGAAGGGGCAGGAGGACGGACTGGAGATCCTACAGGGCGGGCAGGATTTGGGGGAAACATTACCGCTTCCTGGTATTTTCACTGGAGCAACTAGAAGAGGATGGTGTCATATACTGCAGTGGGGAG
>PVLD010002034.1:162893-179082 GCA_004027595.1 Dinomys branickii
TGTGTGTGTGCGTGTGTGTGTGTGCATGTGTGTGTGTGCGCGTGCCTCTGTGTGTGTGTGTGCGCATGTGTGTGACATTATGCAAAATTGGATCATAGTGTCCCACTATATAGCACCCTGTTCTTTTGTTTTAATGATTTCATGTATGTATTAGTCTGAAAATCTGTATAGAATTCCCTTTTTCAAATGGCCATGTGGTACTTCACCTGCATGGGTATGGCATTATTTTTTCATTAAAACTATAAAACATTTGAAAAACAGAAAAGCTCTGAATGCGTAACAGGGAGCCATATATCTATCAACCAGATTTAATGAATGTGAGTATTGTGGCATCTTAGCCCCAGAGTACTGTCTTCTGGATTAGGTCATTCAGATACAGGTGAGGCCGTCCCCCTCCCCTTCTTCATCTCTCTCTCCTTCTCCAGAGTTAACTGTCCCGAAGTCGATGCACATACTTCCTGGCTGTCTTTTTGCGCTCTCTCCTGTGTGTTTCCTTCTTAAATGAGACGTAAAATAGTTGCACTTTAAAGTTCCCAGACATCACTTGCCACTGTTAAAAATACCCTCTCACAGCTTGCTGTTATCACTCAACATGCTGTTTATGTGGTGGGCAGCATCTTGCAGAGGTCTCAGACTGCTTGTTGGCCAGGTGGCATCTAATGCTCGCCTGAGAAGCACTCCAGGTTTATTTCCTAAGCCTGACCCCGCAGTGCCAGTGTTGGATGTGACCCTGTGACACCGCAGCAGAGCACGCAGAGCAGGTGCTGTGGCAGGAACATGCTGGAAGCTGCTTTGTCATACCACGTTAGGTTGCAACAGGAGGCAGGAACACCGGCACGGAGGCAGAGGCCCAGAGAGCGCCCTGGCTGCCACTCCCGGGCCGGGGGAGCCGCAGGTGAGCACGGGCCGCCCTTGCCCTTTCCTGCCTTTCTTAACGAAAGCGGTCCCGGCCATCCAGCCAGTTCTCACGTCAAACCCTCGCTGTGCACCCACCGCACTGTCCCCACGCTCCTCCTCGTTTCCCTTTGCTTTTTAATGTATACCCAGCGCCTCCCAGCTTAAAAAAAGTCTTCTGAACGCTTTCAGTCTCAAACAAAGCTTTATAGATTTGTTGGCAGGAAATCTAGAATGGAATTTGTCATTAAATTGTAGTAAAGCAACTCTTCAAACAACATCTACTGAACAATCAAACACTTTTAAATGTCAATCCCCAACAAAAGAATGCATTGTCTCCCCACTCCCCGCTCCAAGTCCCGATGACGATAACCTTCTTAGAGTGGGAAGAATTGGCAAAAACGTCACCTGCTGTACTTCATGAGTGGCGTGCTGAATGGAACTTTCCATGATCCATCACAGGCGAGGCCCCTGATAACACATTTCAACGCAAGCACCTCCATAATACTGCGTGAGTTTTTCTCCTATTTTGGAGGGGGGCCGGGCAAATGGCAGCATCCTTTGTTTTTAATTGAAAAAGAAATTGCCATGATGACAAAGTCAAGAGAAAGTGTAGTAGTGCTTCAATCTTTCTTTTTTTGGTACTGGGAATTGAACTCAGGACCTTATACTTGCCAGGCAGCACTTATGCCACTGAGCTATATCCCTAGCACTTGCTTTAACTTCTGAATATGACAGTTAAAATTTATTGAGCATTAACTGTGTGCAGAGAACTGTTTTACACACACACACACACACACACACACACACCTATGGGATAGGTGTTGCCATCGTCCCCACTTTCCAGGTAAGGAAACTGGCACATTGCAAAGTGAATAAACATGTTCAGGCCACGGGGCTTATAAGAGAGGGAAACAGGATTTCAGTCCATGAATTTGAACTGTGACGCCCAGTTTCCAGAGTTACTTTCTGGTTTAATGATTTCTAGGAAGCCTTCTACATTTTCAGTGCACTGGGAAAGAGAAGTAACCAGCAGTGAATAGCCACTAGTGGCCAAGTTTATACACAGCCTCTCTTATATAAGGCTGGCAGTTTAAATTTTAACATTTATGAACACCAGGTGTTGTCATCCTGAGTTCAGGCACAAGGAGGTGGGGTTCCCACGGGCTCCCCTGCCTGAGCACAGGCAGTGAGGGACAGGGTTGCTGATGGGAGCCAGATCCGGAGGGCAGAGCTGGGCCGCCCTAGAGGAAGGACTGAGCACAAGGAAGGGCCTCGGTAACGCTTAAGTCGGATGGCTCTTTTCAATCTTTTCCTCCTTTCTAAAACAAAGGAGAATAATGTCTGACTTGCTTTACGACCCCAATGTGAGAGTCTACATGCAAATCAAAATATCTTTCTGCCAGAAGTCAGAAAAAAAGCGACCAGATGGCGTCTGCAATTGTTGATGGCTTTGTCTGTGACCACCAAGCCACTGGAAGGACTCATGGCCTGGGCACACACGAGGGACATTCAATACGTGAGCGTGAACCTCACAACCCCACTCCCACTAGCCCCACCCTCCCCGCAGGGGACCTTTGCATTTCTTTTACTTTCTAGTCTTCAGAAGGTTCTCACGGATCTCCAGGCACACACATTCAGAGGGCTCCCATGAGTTATGTGCATGGGAGCCAAAGTTATATAAGGTTAACAATGAGACAGGGAAAGGTGGTGTGAAACTTGGTGGCAGGGTGTGACGCAACTGGTGTGGGAGCACGGGCTGTTGGTGGCAGTTTGGCCGCAGCTCAGGAGGGAGTCCTGTTCCCCGCTCTTGTTTCCCCAGACTCCTGGGCAGTTGTCACGGGACCTTGCTCTGAGCTCCCCATCCTGTGTGAAGACCTTGGCCCCACCGAGGGCCATGGTAAACTCTCCCTGGAGGCATACCCAGGTGGGAGGTGGGGCAGCCAAGAGAGGCTGTAGCCCTGCAACTCCAACTCTCACCTTCTGGACCGGAGGTGTCGCTTGTTGTTTCAGTTTCGAGGGCTGGCACAGAATTCAGGAGAAGCAACGGGAAAGGAGGGGCGGGTGGAGGAAAGAATTTGTTCCAGCTCCAGAACTAGCTATGAATTGTTGCTAGAAATGCAAACAGGAGTCTGTGCAACAAAGAGTGTCTGCATCACTCTTTGAAAGTGTGCAAATCTATGGTAAAAGCACTCCGCAAAAGCAGCAGCCCTCCAAGTGTCCTTTCTGCAGGCAACAGAGCTCTCTCAGCTCTGTCCAACTCTTTGCAGCCGCAGGAAGGGCCCATGATGCCAGGCGACTGGGCAGAACCTCTTTCAAAAAACACAGAGCCTCTGAAGCCTCTACATTCTCTGACTACATTCTCTGAGGTGGGGACCCCAGCAGCGGGTTACACGCAACATTTCTGTTTATTCCTGGCACAGTGGCTGAATACACAACAGTCTTGGATTCGCGCATGCAGTAGCCCAGAGCCACGTGAGAGCAAGGCATTGGGACAGCGTGTGACAGCTGAGCCAGTCGACTTCTACAATAGTAATTTTGCCAAACATAGGTTTGAGTCTCCCTCTTTCCACATGGATGTATGGTGTTAAGAGCTTTTTAGAAACACTTTCTTTCATTAGCACACATATGTATGTATGTAATGTTTACACTGTAGTACGTAATGTTTACACTCCTTGTGTGGGGTCGGTGCATGGACATAGCACATCTTACTTCCTCCTTCACCCTCTTCTCTTCCCACCCTCTGCCCCCTCCATCCTTTGACCCCTCCCCTTAAGAAAGATCTGTCTTCCTACTTCCTATTCTTTTATTTTACTCTTCATGTATAGTTTTTGTTTCTCACCAGAGAAACCGATGGTATTGAAACTTGTGTGTCTGATTTATTTTATTTGACATTATGGTCCCAAGGTGCATCCATTTTCCTATAAATGACTCCAGTTTATCTTTCTTTATGGCAGGAGAGTACTTCATTGTATATAAATACTGCATTTTCTTTATCCATTGATCTGTTGATGAATGTTGAGGCTGCTTCCAAGTTTAGTGTTGTAGTCAGGGTTTGCAAGGGAAACAGTTTAATACGGGACATATAATTTATAGGATTATTTTATAATATTCACCCAAAGAGTCAAATGCAAAAGAGTGCAGGAGCTCTGTCCACACACTAGACCAAAGAATCCAGCTAAGGGCCTGGGTCCCAATTAGACATTCCAGAACAGGGGAAATGACTAGAGGATGGATTCACTGACTCACTGTGAGTCAGCCCTTTGCTAAAACTCCACTGATCACCTAATCTCCATGGCTCCTTACTCTCACTGGAGCGCCCTTATGATGTTTTGGATCCCCTGGACTCACTGTTAGTTCAAAACCAGTGTCCAATAGTCCCTGAAATGTCTGATCATTCCCCTCTCCCCAATGTACACTCACTTGGTCAAAAGGTCTCAGGTCCGAAGCTCCTCCTCTGATGAGAATGGTCAAGTTCATATTGGGAAAGCCAACATGACAAGCTTCTCCAGGAGAATTAACAGCACATCATCTTCCCCCTCAGTTCTGTTTTTATGTTGTTGACAATAATCCTCAGGTGGGCCTTGCACACCCAGCACCAAAACTGATTCAGGTCAGCTGGGTGTTACAAGTTGACCATTAGTTAACCTACCACATTTAGCTATTATGAATTGTGTTGTTTTAAGCATGTATCATTATAGCATGATGTCTTTAACTCTTTCACAAAGATACCTAGGAGAGGAAAAGGTGGAAGACAGTTTTTTACTTTAGATTTTGTTATATGAATTTATGGGCATAGTGTGATAAATTAATGCATATCCAGTGTTTAATGACCAAATTATTTCCATCTTTTTAAATGTAATTTAAATTTTTTTGATTGACACATAGAATCACATATATTTATTGGTACAGTGTGATAGTACACAGTGATATATACAGTGTGGATTGATAAGATCAGGGTAATTACTGTATCTGTCTTCTTACCATTTCTTGGTGTTTGGAGCTTCAAGCTTCTATCTCTTCTAGCTATTCAGGAAATGTGTAATGTTTAAGGAACTGTGTTCAAGATGCTTTCACCCCTTAAGAGATGAGACTTCATGCTTTTAAAAAATCTTATACACAAAATAAAATGTGCAGTTTCTCACTGAATTATGAAGTCAAACTTTTCAGGACTGAAGGAGGACTTTGCTTTATAGTTATTAAGAAACTCCAATTCTCCAGGAGAACAGGAATCACATGACGCACCCCATCCAAGATCCCCGAGATGCTGCAGGCTGCAAGCAAGGCCGTGTCTGGGGAAGCCCTGCCAGCTCTGCTGGCCAGGGGTGGTGTTCATAGGGCTTCATAAGGCTGTGTGCCCACAGACACGGAAGCTATCTCTGGAGGAGGGCCCAGAACTCACCCTTTGTTCCACTGCCCCAGTGAGTTCTCTCAAAGGCAGGAAGCAATTTTATGATCTCTGTATCTGCTCATCAGGACAGAGGGCCTGGCCCAGAGTAGGGCAGTCCTGTGCCCCAGGAAAGAACAGGGCGGCCACTGGGCCCACTGACCCATGTCACCAACACCAGCATCGCCAAGAGTGGAACTGGGAGCTATGGTCTCAGATGTAGTCCCATGTGGCACACCACCCCAGTGCCACAACCAAAACACATGACACAGATAGAATGTTTAAAGCCAGTCTCTAGTTCCCAGGAATTACTTGGGAGAGAAAACAAGTTCAGTGTCACCACTGGGAAACAATTAGACTAAACTGGAATTGGGACTTCTTACAGGACAAGAGACCTGGTTGTCTCCAAAATATTGGCATCAAAAGCCAAGGGAGAGAAAGTACATAGGCCAGAGAGTTTGAAGGACATAGTCAAGTGTACTCGATAGGCCTCAAATTGGGACTCTGACACACCAAGGGGGAGGGAAAAGAGAAAGAAACGGGGAAAGAAGAGAGAAATGAATGAGAGAGAAAAGAAGGAAAGAAGAAAGTGGGAGAGGAAAAGGGGAAAAGAAGCAAAGAAGAAAGGAAGGAAAAGAAAGACAATCAGAGGAATTTGAAAATGAACTTGAAATTAGATAATACCAACAGATTACTGTCAAGCACGTTCACTGTAGAAATGGTCCCACGCTTAGGTTAAACAAATGCTGGTGTTTAAAAGATGAAACTGAGCAGGGAGTAAAAGGACAGGAAATCAAGAAGTTGCATTTTTAAAAAATTGGATCGGTGAAGCCAGTGTGGCCAAATCTTGCTAACTGTTGTGTACGTGGATTCATGACACTGGTCTTCACTAGGTCATTACACGGTTACACTGCTGTCTAGTTGTTTGTCTAAAATTTTTCATGATTAAAATTTTAGTCAAAAAAGACAGAACACAGCAAAAGATTCAGGTTCTCCCTTGATCTTGCAATTCCTCTCTTTCTAGCTGCAGTCAATTTGTGTCCTTCCACTCCCCAAAGCTCTCACGGTTGTGCCAACACTGCCTGGTGAACTTCACTTGCCCAGAGTGATCATTTAACTAATCTTTAAGTTTATCCTTCATTCTCTTGTTGTAGACATTTTCAGCTGGGTCTGAAAATATTGAGAGGAAGACTTTAACTCTCCTGATCATGAGGCAAAGCTTGCTGGGTCGGGTCAGGCCAGGAGACAGGGGGAGGAAGGTAGGGCAACTGACCAGAAGCAGTCAGGAGGGGAGGGTGGAGTGCCAGGTTGGCACAGGCGCCTCTGCCAAGTTCCTGGAGACTTGCCGTCCTCACCAGCCTCAGAAAGGAGGATCAGCAGCAATTGTGAAACCGAAGATGGCCAGGAGCTGGTGAGAAGACACTGGCTGGGGATCCTCATCGCTGGCAGCTGGTGGCGTGAACTTGCTCTATTCACTTCCTCCACTGTCAATCTAAGATGACACCATGCTCCACAGAGTGTCACGGATGAGGGGACAAGGGGACAAGAGTGAGAATCCCTAGCACAGTATTCATGTGACAGCTGTCAGGAGAGAGGAAATGATCTCAACTGAAACAATAAATATTTATCAAGCATCTACTATGTGCCAGGCATTGTCACAGGTGGCAGGAGCACAAAGAGGAAAGAAAGTTGTGGACCCAAGAAACTCTTATTCTTGCACGATTTTGGGGTGACTGAAGAATGAGCGTGGATGTAGAAATAAACTAAAAAGTAACCTAACGGAGCCCGCTGTGTGATTGGCATGTGGTTCTGCTTTGCCCAATTTTCTCATTTTATCTTCACAAGAATACACGAAGGTGTTATTCACTTTACAGCAGAGGGAACAGACTCGCAGAAGCTCATGGCACTGCCAAGCTTACACAGTCAGGCTGTGGCAGCCCTCAGCTTTCTCTGCTGTTAGAAGCCAGCTGATGGGAACAGCCCACCTGTGTCTACCCCAGCGTCCATCTTCTTCCTTTTCTTCTAGTTTCACGGAGAAAGTATGCTTCTGGCTACCGCATGGATTGTGGGTCCTGTATCTTCCTTTGGAACTTGCTGCATGGATTATGTTCTCTCAATTCCTGTATCTCCCGAAGGGCCTTTTGCACCGAGTCCTCCCCATCTCATCCACACTGCAGCTCTCCCGCATCGAGAAACATTTCTCCTGCACGCCGCTTGCTCTCATCCCACGTCTCTGCCTCCCTTCTACGTGGGCGCCCCTCGACAGTCGTCTGCACTACAGAGGTACCCGTTGCTCCCTTGCTTGTGTCCCTGTAGCCCAGGGCCCCTGTTTTCTGCCTCCATTTCTCCATGAAAACTGCCTCCAAGGATGCAGATGGCCTGAACGTGTCACTACCCATCTCTGTGTGTGTTTTATTTCTTTATTAGTAGAAATGGCTCTTTATAAAGTATGCTGCTAAAGGTTGTTGCTATCCAAGGATTTTAAATAAAGAGCAGCAGATGTTGAAGACCCTCTTTATGAAGCTATAATTCGTGTCCCACAAGAGTCACCTTTTTGAGGTGCACAGATCAATGGCTTCTAGTATTGTCACGGAATTGTGCAACCAGCAATGCAACCTAAGCTTATAACATTTTTATCACACTAAAACAAACTCTTTACCTATTAGCAGTCACCCGCTTCTCCCCTACTCTGAGATACCACTAATCTATCTCCTTTCTCTATAGATTTGCCTGCTCTGGATATTTCACGTAAATGGAATCATACAGTTTATGATCTTTTGCGACTGGCTTCTTTCACGTACCACAATGAAGTGTCAGCAGCTCATTTTGTCTACAGCCCAAAAAAGACCCCATTATATGGACACGGCTTGTTTGGTTTGCCTAGTCATCCTATTGGGCATTGCCCTCTTAGCTACTTTTTGCCTATTATAAGTGATGCTGCTGTGAATATGCATTTTTTGTGTGAACATAGGGTTTCATTTCTCCGGGGTATACAGGTATCTGTACGAATAGAATTGCTGAGTCAGAATCGCTTCACCCAAGCCCTTGTAATACAAACACTGAAGTTAAGTGTTGCATTTGTTTATCATTCTTAAAATTCACAAAAGTTTTAGCGGCTAATAGTGGTGAGTCTGAAAAATACACTGAGGAGATAGAAACCCTTCCACTGAATCTGTTATCAGCCATAAATACAAGCTCAGTTCTCCGTGTGGGATGGGTTTTGGGTCTTCCAAGTGGGAAGGCAGCTGTAGTTTCCAGAGAGCAGTTTCTCACTGAAGACATGCTTGCAAATCTGCTGTGTGGTAGCAGAAGTCATTTAAATGGCCACTGAAACTTCGTGCTTCTCTGTGGAGGACCATCTAGGTGACTCTCCTTGAAACAGGAGCAATTACCTTCATCTTGGCTGAGCCTAACCCTGTTTCCATGTATTGATATGCACAGAGCTGGCTGGGACCCTTTCCTTATCCCTTCAATCGGCTTTAAGCGGTACATATCAGCCTAGCCAAGGTGCCGATGGTAATCTTTGCAGGTGGCAGGCATGTTTCCCCAGATCCACCCCCCTCTCCCTCCCCCATTTCTCCCTCAAGTGAGCGGGATGAGGTGGGATGTGTATTCCAATGCTCCACACTTTCGGCTGTGATGGAGCCTTGAGATAGAGGTTATGACTTCCTGAGGCTTCAAAGATCAGACACAGCAGAGCTGAAGCACTGACTCCAAAACATTAGATATTATCTCAATTGTGTTATGCAGATTACGCTTTCTGCATATCCTTCTCTTTGCATATGGCAGAGATGATTTTAGGCCTCTTACCTAGCCCAGCTCAGAGCGCTTACTTGCTTCCCACGGTTCTTACAGTCACTCATCCTTAAGCCACTCCCTTCTTCCTGAATGAATAAAACCTGGGTTTGGCCTTGGGTGGAGGCCTTTGTTCCGGATGGCCATCACCATGGCTGAACTTAGGACCCCTTGGCTCCCCATAACCACAAATATGCCTTAGTGTCTTTATTCTCACCATGGGGTGTCCTGGAAGTGATAGATTGGAATTAACTTGCTAGAATTCCAATAACTTTTCATAGGATTACAAATATAAGCTTCCTGGTTCAGGATGAGGACCGGTAAAGGCTCACTATATGTCTCAATTGTAGTCTTGTTGGAGGTGCCAGCCACTCTTCATGACACTAGATTGCCACACTGCTTATGGTACAGGGTCCAGCCATTAGCCCAAGGAAACAGCTTCCTGCTCTCTTCAGGGTGGCTAAAATCACCCTGCCTTCCTCTGTCTTCAAGAAAAGCAGCAAATGCATCACTAACTGTCTTAAACCACATCCAGCAATCTGGAGATAAGCTCCATGACACCCCCACACACTTATTCCATCGTTCCTAGGTCACATATTCTGACTCACTTGTTTTATTGTAACTCCCACTATGTGCTCTGACTTCCAGCCTTGATGCCAGGGATGATTAGCAATAAAGGAAGGACCAGGAGCTCTGAGATAGGAGGGACACCCTCCACACACACCCATACCACTCCAAACTAAATCACCCTGATTTCACTGAGGTTGAATGTTTAGAGACTCTATAACTTCCTTGTGCCCGCTTTCCCATCTGTATAATACATCAGTTGAGAGGCAGGCCAGGGGGTCATCAAGTGAGGATTAACATGTCCTTATTCATGGTAAAAGCTCTGCTACAGTGTGGTAGGCACTTTGTAGCACCACCCAGAATCCCCGCTGCTGAATGAAAGGATCATTCCCCCAGCTGCAGGGAGTGCTTCCAGATCACCCAGGCTGACAGCCCTCTCCTGGGGTTATTTTGGTGGTGGAAACAGCCTTACCTAAGGTCACACCTTCCAGAGACGGCTTGCATCCTGTGATTCATCTTACTAGAGGGTACAAAGGCCTGGCCAGTTCCTCCCCACTTGGGACAAGCCTGTGGGTTTGCCAAGGAATATGTTGGGACCCCACTCCTGTTCAACTCTTCCCTCTATCAAGTCTGTGTTCCTCTTCTCCCTTCCATGAGCACTGATCCCAAGAGAATCCCCTTGTGAGTTTCCTACATGCTGCTCACTGGGGACCCAACCCAGGATGTGCCCAGCCAGAGGAAGCGTCCTGGAGGAGATTACATTTGGCTGAGTCTGGGAAACTACAAAGGAGGTAGGCAAACAGAGGGTGTGTGATTCATCCAGAGGTGAGCATAAATAAAGGCCCAGACAACTCCAAGACTCACTCCCCGTGTTCTGCAAACCTTCCCTGTCCCATCTGCACCTGGCTGAAAGAATTACTAATGGTGGGTGAGTTCTTTTATTTAGTGAGTGGTGTGTGTTTGTTTACCACAAAAGCACAAGAACAAATCCTATCAAGCAAGAGGAATAGCAGCTAACTGGGGAAGTCAAACATCCTACACCAAACATATTTCTCTGACATATTTCAAGTTGGTTGCTCAGAAGAATGCAGACCTCTGGGGGCACAGGAGTGGCTCTGGAAAGCCATCCTGTAGGGCAGAGAAACTTTTATCTGTCCACACTAGTAAAGGGCAGATGCAGGAAGAGGTTTTTCTACCTGAGCTCCACTTTTTGCTTAGGCAAGCTCTTCCCACTGGAAGAAGGAATTGGGGTTACTGCAGGGGGCTATGTCCTGTGGTCTGATCTGCATGACAGATGGCCCTGCTGGCTGTGCACCCCCCACCAGCCGTGTCCCGCCCACACCGCCTCCCTGCTCCAGCAGCCCAGACCTCTGCCCTTTTGTCTCCTTCAACTCTCATGCTTTGTGCTTGTACATTAATAAACGTGTACACACTCCCCCATTAACCAACTGCCAGTTTATTTCATAACATAAATCCATTAAACCTTCAGAGGGAAAAGAGGAAAGTTACAAGTTCCCTACACTATTGCTTATGGAGCTCTCGCTCCCTGCCAAGCACTTTACATACATTTTCTTATTTATTTCTTACAGTGATCCTAAGATACAGACACTATTGTTATTCTCATTCTGCAGATAAGCGAACTGAGGCTCTGCCAAGTTAAGAAACTTGTGTTTGGTCTAGGAGCCTGTGACACTCTCCCTCACTAGTACTGCAGACACCCTGGGGACTAATGACCTTGAGGGAACATGAGGGTGTTGCTGGAGTCCACAGGGGGCTGTGACAGGTGGACCAGATGTCCATGGTGCCTGGCCCCATGGCTGGTCCTGCCACTGGCAGCTTGAGGCTGGGATGTCTAAGCCTGGCCCCACCTTTCCAGCTCAGAGCCACAGCATGATGTGGCAGTGCCTGGCTGCTGGCAGTAGGGCCAGGACTCTGAAGCCATACATAGTTGCCTCTGCTGCAGCAAAGGGAAACTTGATAGACAAGTTTTTCTCGCCTTTGGAAAGAAGGTGCCAGTGTAAGGGCAATGCTTGTAGATCCTGTAGAGATTTTTTTTTTTTTCCAGGAAACTGAGCTTTAAAGAAGGATAAGGAGCTGGTGAGGGGTGAGCGGAGGCTTTCTTACAGAAAGGCGGGCTTTTGTGCAGAGAGGTACCCCAAGTCTCTGGGTTCTTTTGCTTACCCATTCAGTCGTCCATTCGATGTGTTTCCACTGAATGTCTATTTGCCAGGCACAGTTCAAGACCCTGGGAACAGCAGTGGACAAAACATTCTAGATCTCAGCTGTCATGGGGCTCATATGGCAGCAGGAGAAGGAGAGGGTTATCCGGGTCCTTGCTGCCCCTGGCCCGCCCATTCCTTTTAAGCCTGGTTGTATAATGGGGGTGACCCCACTGCTTGCTCAGAGGACAGTGCCTGGGCCTTGTGAGACGCCTCTGCCAAGCCAGTACAGTTAGAAACAAAGGTGCCGGAGGAGTCACTCCCTTCCCCACATTCAACTATAAATACCGCCTTAATGGTTACCCGTGCTTCCATTTTCTTAGAGGAGGTATAAAATAAAATCACAAACCCTCAGAGACTGCCATGCCCTAGGCCACAGAGCACTGGTGCCGGGGAGAAATTCAGCAGGAGGCACCAAAACGCCTGAAGTGTCTGGCCTTTAAATTCTGAAAGCCTGAGTTGTCATGGTCCTTTTGCCCTTTTCCCTTTGTCCTGTTCCTGCTACTACCTTCCCGGTGATCTTCAATAAACCTAGCTACTTACTACAGAGTGTATACTTGGCAATTCTTGCCTCGAGGTACTCAAGAACCTGGACTATTCTGGGCCCACTCAACTGTAACAAAGCCACACCTCAACCTCCTCTATCCCTCTATTCTGGGAGGAATTATGAAACAAGCCCATATTGCTCTGCCACGTACATAAAGAAACTACCTTGGTAACCTGCTTCCTAATGCAGCCAGAGGCCTGGAAACCTGCTGGGCTGGTGCTGGACATGGGTTGGGATCTCCAGGTCCCGGTCCCTGAAGCTGAGCTTGTACTTCTCCATTCAAGGGCTTCCTCTGGATCAGGCCAGTCTTCAGGTCCTGAAAGCCATCTTTAAGGCAAGTCCTACTGCTGCATGACGACTGTAGGGGTGGGAAAATCACACTGCACCCTAAAACAGAGAGCAAGCTCTTAATCCAGTGTTGCATCCTTCTAGCTGAGTAATCGGGCAAGTCACTTAACTTATTGCAAACAGCGTTGTCTCTTCTTTAAAGCTGAGATTATACTATAGCCCACAATTCCCAAGGTGCCATGAAGGCTAAACAAGATAATGTATAAGAAAGGTGTAGGCCTATTGCAAGCACTTAGCAAGCCCTGGCTAGATACCAAATATTAAGTGGATATGAAGTGATCTCAAATCAAAGTAAGAGTTATTTTTGCCTAGTATAGAAGAATCAAAGAAAGTATAAAGCAACATCCCTGTCCTCAAGGAATTTTCTAAAGATCTGGATTGCTATCTTGTAGAGATTGTTAATGATAATATTAAATGCTGAGAATTTTCAACAGCAAGGGTGCAGGTAAGTGTACAAGGGTAAGAATGGATTTTATTTACATATGCCAAGAGAATTATAAAACTAAGAAAACACCAAGCAAGCAAGTGGGAAATCTTAAATTCCTGTTTCTCAACTGACAGAATACTTGATAGTATAACATGCACAGCTTTCAGGATCGAAACTTCTGAACAAGGGCATAGGGTGTGGTGACATCTAGCTGTAGATTGACCTCTTTCTTCAGCAGTTGAAAAGGTTAAAAAGTCCATCTTTTTAGCACAATGAAAAACTTATTTCACTAATTTTCCACTATGGGCAGTTGACCAAGTAACCTTTCCATAAAAGGAGAATTATTGCTTCCCTATTAAAACCCTTGGGCCATTAAAAAGAACAGGGATATCCAGAAGTATAGAAGTTGAAGACTTTGTAGGCAAAAGGACCAAAGCTTATTAGCTATCATTGTTTCAGTCCTGACCCAGTGTAGTATCATGTGCTGTGGACCAGCCAGGAAGGCAGGGTACATGGCCCAGCCAGGATGATAGATCGAAAGGGACATCTAGAACAGAGAAGAAACTGCCACGAGCACTTCAGTTCATGCTAGTGGAGGAGGAACAGGTATGAACACCAGATCCATGGAGTTGTTTTAATTGTGTACTATTTTTTTCCTGCTGGAACTATATTTATCCTTAAATTAACAGTTTTGTAATGTGGGTATGGTTCATCATATACTGTGAACTTAGTCATTTAAACAAACCTTTTTGCTGACACACCCCTCCAGGCATTGTCAAGGGAAGGGCACGGGTGGGCAGGTCACCTCTTTATGGAAGTCGCCTGGTGCCACGTGGGCAGACAAGCTGAGCTGTCCTTTAAAGGGTGTATTTGACTGAGGGTCCAGTGTAAGCACTTCTTTACTGAGTGAGGAACACAGTAACTGCTGGAGAAATCCACCCTCCTGGTTCACTGCTTGAATTTCCTCCTAGATTTTCTACAGCTGCAAAGGCTGCAATGGGCCTATTTATGGAAACTGAGGGATGGGACCCAATCAGCCCTATAGCAACTGACTGTCTAGTTGTTAAAACACTGCTGAGATTTCTAACAGGTGATTTTATGATCATTTTGTTCATGTGGATTAGAAGCATTATATTAACTTCATGCCATATATTTGGATGCTTATAGAAAGTATTCTTTCTTTCTTTATTTATTTATTTGCATTAAAACCCACAGTACATGACACTGGGTTACAACAACCCATCCCATACCTTTTTACTGTAAATTTGTACTTCCACATAATAGTAGCTGGCTGTGTGTCTCATTAGCTATACCTGGGGGACACAGGAAGCAATCTTCATGTTTGCCCACTTAGTATGATCAACAGCACGGTGTGTGCATGTGTGCAAATGTGTCAAAGTGGGATTTTTACCCATATACTACTCCGTCTAACAGGTCGTGCACGTATTTACCTGAGCATCACAGGGGGTAAAATACATCCATACCACCCTCCTATTCTGTACACATGCATTTTCCCATAAAAGGAATGTGGGTATGACTCACAGTAGCTGCACCTAGGGAGAGCAAAAGCCTTTGAAGCAAAAGCCTTTGGGCATTCACCACTTGGCAGATAAATGGCAAGGTGTGTACAGCAGATCCAAAGCAGCAACAGGTGAGTTTTACCTATGAAATACTCATTGCTAAACTTTTGTGCATTTATTTTTTTTTAAAGTTTTCTTTGATTTTTCTGGTAGAAGTACCCCAGTCCAGTACAATGGCGCATGGAAAACCAGATTTGCAAGTCTTGGAAAAGGTTGAAAGTGAATCATCAGATAATTCATGAGTGGATGATGAAGATGATAATGACTTTGACATTGGCCATGTGAGCCAAAGTTCCTGTGACAGTGAAATGGAACAGGCATCAACCGGTGCAGCCACAGGGAATGCAGACCTCCTTGATCTGGATGACAAAAAACAGCAATGTGAGTAGATATCTGACTAGTAGAAATGGTACAAAATGGTCACGTAACCAAATGGAATGATCCAGTGTTAGGGCTAGGTCTGAAAATATAGTGAGGATCTTGGCAGGGGTGAAACCTATCGGACAGAATGACAGCACTGCCATTCAGTGTTGGACATTGCTTGTAACAGATGAAATTTTACAAGATGTTGTGAAATACACAAATGCTGAAATACAAGTAAAATATTCTGTATGCACCAATAGTCATACTCAAACATGTATTTATTACGATACCTCACTAGCTGGACTGAAATCATTCATAGGTCTGCTGTCCTTACCAGGGCTTTCCATGGGTAATTGCAAGAATGTAAAAGACATGGAAAAGCGATGAGTGTGGGTTTGAGGTAGAATAACAATGGCATAGGAGATTTTGTTTTCTTCAAAATTGCCTGACATTTGATGACAAAACTACCTGCCTAGAAAGAAAAAGAACTGCTAATCTGGCTGCTATCCACTCACGGTTTGAGAGATTTGTAGGTAATTGTCAGTCAAGTTACACATCATCTGAATACCTGACTATTGGTGAACATCTTGCAGCACGTCATGGTTGCTGCAGCTCAGGCAGTACATTCCCCCCAAACCTTCAAAATATGCAGATACAAAAACTTATTATGCTTTCAACTTAGAAATTTGTCCTGGAACTCAGTCACCAAGCCCATATTTATATGGTAATAAACCAAATGATGTTGCGAACAGATTTGTTGCTTCCATCTCCTGAACTAATTGGAATGTGACATTCAAGAATTGGTTTACCAGTTTCCAGTTGATGTTACATTTCCTGACAAGAGTGCAAGTTGACCAGCATAGGAACCGTAGTGGGAACAAGGCAGAAATTCCAAATGAAATGTTGCAATTTCAAAACAGAGGATTGTACAGTACAATCTTTGGATTTTAGGAAGACAAAACATTGGCTTCATGTACAGCAAAGAAAAACAAACTGGTACTGCTGATGTCAACATTGTGCCATGATGAGAATCTTTTTTTTTTTTTTTTTTTTTTTTTTTTA
>PVLD010002035.1:0-78897 GCA_004027595.1 Dinomys branickii
TTTTTTTTTTTTTTTTGCCACACATGCTTTTGATGTTCATCTACGAACGTAGCAGTAGTCCATGGCGTCTTACTGCCAATTAGTGTTTGACTCTGTCCATATAACAGAACTTATCTAGTTCAGATGTTTAAATTTTAAGTAGTAATCGCTTCTCGGCCTTTTGGCTAAGATCAAGTGTAGTATCTGTTCTTATCAGTTTAAATTTTAAGTAAGTACATTACAGAAGGAAATTAGCTATATGAGAATGTGTTGATAGTTAGAGGGGCACATACCTGTAATCTCAGCTACTTGGAGGCTGAGTCAGGAGGGGTGCAAGTTGGAGGCCAGCTTGGGCAACTCAGTGAGAACTTTGTTTTTTTGTTTTGTTTTGGAGGGAATGTCTCACTATGCTGTTCAGGCCTTGAGCTCACTTTGTAGCTCAGGCTGGTCTCCTAACTTGCGACGATCCTCCTGCCTCAGCCTCCCAAGTGCTGGGATTGCATGCGTGCACCACCACGTCTCGCGAGAACTTGTTTTAAAAGATAAAATTGAATTTAACTCTGTGCTCCCAAGCGTTAGTATCCTGGGATTGGGGTACAAATGGTGCCACCTACCTTCTGTTAAGTGTATCTGCTCATAAAGTAGAGACGGATACAAGAGCCTGGCCCACTCTTCCCCTTCTGGCTCACTCACTTCCTCAGGTCTCTACTCAAACAATTTATCAGCTATCTCCCCTGACCTGTCAGGATAAATAGCACCCCCTAATTCCACATTCTCCCTGCCCTGCTCCCTCCATGTCCCCAGAACCACTGATCAACTGACAGGTGTTCTGTTTGCCACTAAATGTGTGCTCCAGACGGCAGGCTTTGCTAGCTACTGCTTTAGCCAGGCTTACAACCCTGCCGTATACACCACTGCTCCCTGCACACACTTGGGAATGAGGGGAGACAGTAGCATATCACAGGAACATGGAGTAGCCAGCTGGCCTACTGAGATCTCATTTTGCAGATGTGATGCCTTTCTTCCAGGAACGAAAATCCTTACCACGCTGTGTGAGTTTGTGCCAGCCCTGCTCCTGCCCTGCCCTCTTCCGGCTCCCTGCCCCCTGGCTGAGCCCGCTACCTGGCACCAGGTCCCATACTCTCCTGCCTCCTTGAGGACACTGCCTGCAAGAAGTTCCCTCACCTGCAGCATCACAGCGTCCTCCTCTTGGAGCTGTTCCCTTTCCTGAGAGCTTCCCTTCTCTTCATCGCCTTTATAACAAAACTGAAGGGTTGCTTATGTTCTGCTTCTTGTCACTCCCCTTCCACTCTTTCTTCTCCTGCTATTAACATTATGCACTGTTGTCCCTCTGTAACCACCGCCCAGTTCCTGGATTTTCTATCCCCACTCTTACATGGTTTATATCTAGATTCCCTCCAAGGCCTCACACACTCTTGGGGGGATTTTGGGGAAGTGACTGGATCGTGGGGGTGTGACACCCATCAGTGTTAGTCTGCTAGAGTTTACCCCTACAGTCAGGTTGGGAGGAGGAGCCAATCAGAGAAGAGGAGGTGAGTCCCCGAGTGTGCGCCCTGGAAGGGGGTGTCTTCTCCCCAGCTTCTCCCCTCACCTCTACCTTTCCTGTCTGCCATGCCCTGAGTAACTGACTTCCACTGTGCCCCTCCCCCATGCCATACGCCTTGGAACCAGCCAGCTATAGACTAAAATGCGAGCCAAAATAGGCCTCTCCTGTAAATTGTCAGGTTCCTGTCCCAGGAGTGAGAAAGTAACTGAAAGTGACGTTGGTGCCAGAGAAGGTGGTCACTGCTGGGACTGGACTTCACCATGTGGTTTCGATGTCTTTGCAACCACTTTAAAGGAAGAATTTGGAAAAGTGTGATGCTGGCTGCAGAAGCCCTTGAATGCCGCAAGCTGCTTCTGGTCAAAAGGCACCAGACCAAAATGCTCACAGAAATGCACATGGTAAAGACCAGGTTCATGAAATTTCAGTTGAGAACCAAAAACCCCATTGGAAGTCAGGCTGCAGGCCATGGGTGTTCTGCTCTGGCAGGATATCTGTGTATCTTTTGCTCACGTCCTAAGACTTTGTGGGAGACTAAGATTAAGAGCAGTGGAGTAATTAATCTGGCAGAGGAAATTTCAAGGAAGCCTAACGCTGAGGCAGTGGCATGGGTACTTCTTATAGCCAGCTCTTTGTTGGAAAATCAGGAGCAAACAGCACAGCTGAGTAATTTTACAAGTTTTGAGTTTCACCAGAAAGGGAGCTCCTCTAAAATTGAGGCCCACAAATTGGAGCAGAGAACAGCTTGATTGCTGAAAAGATTAGCATTCAAAAGAAGCCAAGTAACTTGGACTAGGACAATAGAAAAAATGGCTTGAAGGCATGTCGGAAAAGAACAAGACCCACCCTCTGGTGGGTAAAGGTGAAACTGCTTTGAAAAGAGTGCCCCAGGGGAACTGTGCTGGCCCCAGGGGACTATGCTGCAGAATGGGCCTCCTAGAAACTGATTCCCAGGGATTTGGGATTCAATGCAGCGCTCAGCCATCCACTCAGAGGCCCAGCAGCATGATGTGAAAGGGCCAGACAACTGCTGCAGCTCTAGGTAGACATTAACGTCATCTGCGTAGTTTTAAAGATATGCAGAAAGAAGATTTGTGAGGTTAGTGAGGCTTCTACCCAGATTTCAGAAGAAGGCTGGGGAGGCCAGGGAGTGTGCCCCGGAGAGGGCAGTGTGTGGAGCCCTGAGAGTAAAGGTGTGGAGCCCTGAGAGTAAAGCCAAAAGTGCAGGCGGGACCACAGGACGCTGGCGAGCCAGCAACATGAAACATCCGAGTAAATCCACAAGGAGCGCAAAGCCTGCCCGGGAGAAAACAATGGGGAGCACACGCACTGCAGTGCTGTAGGCCAGGGCGGCCCAAGCCCTTTGCAGTTCACATCTCTGTTGTGGCAAAACACTTATCTGAGTCACCCGCAGAGGCCGGATACAGAGACAAGCAGGTTTATTAGCTGGTGGTGGGCACCCAGTACATGACCAAGCACTGTCCCCAAAGGGCAGGAGGGGAGAATATTTATACAGTTCTAGTTATGGGTCTGGGGGGGTGATTAGGTTTTGTTTTTTGAAGGGTTACTTTTTTTTTTGGTATCAGGAATCAAACTCAGGATCTTGCACTTGCCAGCCAGGTGCTGCACTACTGAGCTATATCCCCGCCTCCTGCTAAATCCCCAGCCCAGGTTTTCTTCTGATATGATTTAGTGCAGTTACAGAAGTATTCCTACAAAGGATGGGCTTAGCTTGTGACAAAGGAACAAAGGGTCTTAGGAACAAGTGGTCTTATGACAAAGCATGGGGTGGTATTGGGTTAGGTAACCCTGACAACATTTACAAGAAACAAACTTAAGGAAACAGAAACTTAAGCTCTAAGATGGTGCCTGAATACAACATGGCACCGGTTTGGTTCTTTTTCCCACTTCATCACTACAGCTGGCCCCAGGTGCTGTGCTTGGAGCTACAGGATTATCTGCCCTGCTGGACTTAGGTCTTGCTTTGGTGCCGTTGGTTTCTACCACCCTAATCCTCCCCTTCTGAGTGGGAATGTGTGCTCTGAGCCTTGCATGTCAGGGTTTAACTTCTTTTGATTTTGACAGAGGTTCATAGCAAAGAGTGTGCCTGAGAAGGAGACTGGATTTAGACTTCTCAGCAATGCTGAAACTTAGGACTTGATACATCTTGTATAAAGGGAGGCACATGAGTCTTGGGGGACAGGGGCAGGGCTTATACGTTATACCTAGATGGCCCCTCAAAGCCTCATGCATTCATGGACAGGGGCTCTCGGAAGGTGGAACCTGGTTGCAAGAGGTGGGTTAGTGGAAGTGTGGCCTGGAAGGTCCATCTCCCTGCCCTACTCCTCTCTTCCTTCTCTTCCCCAATGTTACATCAGAAGCAGCATCTCCTCTGCCTTGCCTGTGTGCCCTGGGTCCTGCCTTGGAGCCAATGGACTATGGCTGAACCCCTACAAACTGTGAGCCTAAATAAACTCCTGTAAGTTGTGGGTATCGGTTTCCTGTCTCAGTGAGGGAAAGTGACTGATGCGTTCCTGTTTAAAAACTTTAGATTCACAGTTGCACAGTGTTATGGTTGATACATTGTGTCAACTTGAGGAGTCTAGAGGTTTGGCTGAGTGATTCAGCAGAAAGCCAGGGTGCTTACTTTGTATACATCCTGAGTCTGTGGAAGAGGAGGGCATGGAGACTGTGTGAGAGCTACACGCCCAGTGGGTGGGGGTAGGCTGTTTACAATGTAAAGGAAGGAAAGAGGCTGCTTGCAGCCATTCCTCCCTTTTGCTCTGGTTGTTTTTGCTGTGCTCTGCTGCCATGAAGTTTGCCCTCTGCCGTGTGCCACTCTGCCTCAGAACCAACCAAGTATGGACTGAAACCTCCACAAACTGTAAGCTAAATAAATCTTTCCTTCCTTAATTTTGGGCGTTGGGTATTTAGTCTCAGCAACAAGAGAAAAGTAACCAAGACACAGTATCTACTGACACCTCCTCAAGGTCGGTGGTTCCTTTCTAGCTGAGTCCAACCTACTAATGGCCCATTGAAGGCATTTGTTTCTGTGAGTCTTTACCTACCAGTATTTTGAAAATTCTTAACATTTCAACCTCTTGTTAACTTACCTATTCATTTTTTGAGGCAGGTTCTTGCTATTTTGTTCAGCCTGGTCTTGAACTTCTGCCGATCTTCCTGTCTCAGCCTCTTAAGTGCTAGGGTTACAGGCATGTGCCACCAGGCTGTTGATGTCGTTCACTTGTTCCATTAGAGACCCTAGCACATTAATTAAGTTCTCAGTCCAGTATACTGCCCCCAGTTCCGTGTTATGCCCGAGTCTGGTTCTGATGCTTGTTTTGTCTACACTTTTCTCTCTTGTGTTTTTTTATAAAATTGGAAACTGGACTTGTTGTATTGGGTAATAGGAACTGAGGTAAACAGGTTGTTCGTGTGAGATTGTTTATCTGGCTAACAGGCTGCCGTTTGCTAGAACTGTAGGTGTCGCGGAACTGTAGGTGTCGCGGAGGTGTCAATTTCCACTTCCTTGCTTTTGTTTTCCCTGTTTGCACTAGGCTTCCCTCCACACTTCTGAAAATCTTGCCGCCCTCTCCACTGCAATCCACTGTTACTCTGCAGCCCTGTAGATAGGGCTGTGTATGGGAGGGAACAGCACTCTGTTAGATCTCCGCTGTCTTGTCTTTTCTTTTCTTGAAGGAGGAGGCCCGAGCCATCCGCCGTTCAGAGAAGGCCTTAGCAAAGTAGTTTTCCCTTAGGGCAGGGCTCTGCCTTGGTGAACAGAAAGCCTGACACTGCTTCCTCTCCCTACTTCTAAATGGCTACTTTTCCTCTGCTCTGCCCAAAGCACAAGGTGTTTTTTGGCAACATCTTCAGAATGAGATCTAAGTGGGGCTCCTAGAGGTAAAGCTCACGAAAATGTGCATTCCTGGCATGGTGGACTAGGTCCCAGCTTTTCACTCTCAGTCCCTGGAAATTATTTGAGTTCGTCACTTTTCCCAGCAGCTGCTGCCTTAAATAAGCTGCTGTGTATCTTCCCATCTCTTGGTGTTTACGGTGGAGGCTTACTCACCTGATGCTGTAGGAAGAGCGGCTGTGCTGGGCATGGCAGGGCAGGCCTGTCATCCTACATGTAGAAGGTTGAGTCGGGATTGCTGTGAGTTAGAGATCAGCCTGGATGACATAGTGAATTCAAGACCTGCCAGGACTATTGTGTTCCCAGCACATGGGCCTATGCCCTGGCTGTCCCTCTTGCCTGGAATTCTTTCATCCAAGGTAACTACAAGGATCACTTCCATACTGCCAAGCCTTTGTTCAAGTGCCGTCTTAAGGAAGTTTACTCACAGAGCCTGCTGGTGCATATCTATAATCCCAACATTCTGGGAAGCTGAGGCAGGAGGATTGCAAGTTTGAGCCCAGCGTGGCAACCTAGTGGGACTGTATCTCAAAATAGAAGATAAAAAGGGTGGGGATGTAGTCAGTATAAATGTCCCTGGGTTCAAATCCTTAGTACCATAAAAATAAATTTTGTTTGTTTTTTGGGGGACAGGGTCTCACTATATAGTTCAGGCTGGCCTTGAATTTACAGTGATCCTCCTTCCTCAGCCCAAGCGCTGGGATTATGGGCATGTGTCACTGCACCCGGCTCATGGAAATTCTTTAAGGAAGTGAATAGGCTGCAAAAAATAGAACACAGTTGAGAGTAAAACATAATTATTTTAAAAATATATATGGATTTATGTTGTATATTTGTTTTGTTTTTATACTAAAGGGGAAAAAAAGATCCAAGCAAGAAAAGGCAATCACTATGTTGATTTTGTACTTAGCAACTTTGGCATGAGTAGAGTCTCTTCCAAAGCTTCTGGCTCTGAGAAACATGGGACTCCCTGCAGTGGTAAATTTTCAGGCCACCTGAATAATTGTACAAAGTCTAGACGATGGGTGCTGAAAGCTGGTAGTTATCATAGATATTTGTGCAGAACACTCCCAAAATTCTCATAGCCACTATCTGACCACAAACCCTCAGCCTGGTCTACTCACCAATTTTTCTTTTTTAATTAAGCCAAAGTCTAGGGAACAGACTGGCTACTCTTTCTAGTATCATAGTATCAGCGGGCACCATAACATAACAAGTCTTTGGCCCTACTTATGACCTTCACATGTACCTCAGTTTTTTGTTTTGTTGTCTTTTGAGACAGGATCTTGCTATGCAGTTCGGGCTCACCTTGAGGTCATTTTGTAGACCAGGCTGGCCTCAAACTCACACCAATCCTGCCTCAGCCTCCTGAGTGCTGGATTACAGGAATGCACCACCATGCCTGGTTTTGTACCTTAGTTGTTTTATGTCAGTATAAGATAAATATAACCATTTGGCATGGCCTTTTGCTATGTAGAAACTGTCAGATGTCAACAATGGATCAAGCAGTTAAGCTGGCTTAAAGTTTCTGATGACACTACTGCTCCTGCCTTGCTGGTTTGCTGGTTACCACCACCTTATGCCTACTGAAGTTCAAAGTACAAAGTCACCATAATGAAACACACTGAAGAAAGTTAAAATCCCAGAAATTAAATCTTCTGTAACAAAATACAGAAGCTACTACTAGCTTAACCAGTTAGGTTAGTTTGTGTTTGTTTCTTGAGTCAGGGTCTCATTATGTTACCAGGTTGGTCTCAAATTCCTGGGCTCAAGCAAATCTCTCAGCCTCCAGTACTTGGGCTCCACCAGGATCAGCTGGGGCTAGCTACTCTATTTCTGAGAACTGCTGCCACCTGTTGGTAATGCTTATGATAATACTAATACTTGGTGAGAGATCCATCCAAACTAGTCAAAATTTTGAAATTTTCTTTCAAAGTGGATATCCATGTTATCGTATGTTTCTCTGCTGATTACCTTAACATCTCTTGAAAAAAAATAGCAGGCATATTAAGGGATTTCTGATGTAACCCAGAGCTCTCTACAACTATAAAATGACTTTACCAACTGTGCTACAGGTCTG
Organism: Dinomys branickii; assembly: GCA_004027595.1. NCBI lineage: Eukaryota > Metazoa > Chordata > Mammalia > Rodentia > Dinomyidae > Dinomys > Dinomys branickii. The sequence goes on from PVLD010002035.1 coordinate 7,540, forward strand.
GGAAGATGCCTTCCAAGTCTTTTATCTGCTTGCCACATCCCTGGACAGGATGAAATGCAGCTAGCAAACTGCAGGACTTAGCTGAGAAGGCAAGCTAATCCTCTCACGCCAGAGCACCGCCGCAAAGGTCCGCCTGACCCAAAGGAAACTCTGATCACCCTGTCCAGTGGTTTTTTTTTTCATGAAACTGAACAGAGAAACGACTATAACAGGTAAGCAGCCTCAAGCTGCATATGCAACCAGGGAAATGTCTTGAGAAATAATTGATTTAAAGCCACAAAAAAACCCTCAAAGCCAGGCATGGAGACACACATCTATAATCCTAGCCCTCGGGAGGCTGAAGCAGGAGGATCACTGTGACTTTGAAGCCAGCCTGGGCTACAAAGTGAGCTCAAGTCCAGCCTGAACTGCACAGTGAGACTCTGTCTCAAAGAAGATATACATACATACATACATAAACCTCAATAAGAAAGAATTTCACTGATTTGCTGAGTCTGCTAAGACCAGATAATCAGATTTTGAGAAAAGTTTTTCAGCTCCTGACCCATTCAGGTACTTGAAGATAGAAATGGACAGTCAGACATGGAGTACATGGCTGTAATCCCAGCACTCTGGGAGGCTAAGGCAGAATGACTGCAAGAACGAGCCCAGCCAGGGCAACTCTGGGACTTGATTCTTGTCTCAAAAAAAAAAAAAAAATTAAATGGGGCTCTGGGTTCAATCCTTAATACTGAAAAAAAAGATACAATGAATATTTACATTTATATAATACTAACAATGTAAGTGGAGGGGACACCGAGACAGCCCAGAGGACTCTAAAGAGACATGATGATTCAATGTAATATTGTGGTACCCAGGATGGAATAGAAAAATGACATGAGAAAAAACTAAGGAAACCACAATTAAATGTGGACTCTAGTTGATAGTAATATATTAGTTCGTTCAAGTGACAAACGTACTATACTAACCTACGATATTACTAGGGGAAAGCAGATGTGGTATATATTTAACTCCATACTATTTCTGAAGTTTCTTTTTTGTTTTTTTTTTAAGAGCAGAATATATTTATTGAGAGAAAGCAAGCTTCTGTCTTAAGAGAGGAACAGAAGGGGGGCCCGAATGGGTTCTTGGGTCTTTTTGAGACAGGGTCTTGCCATGTAGTTCAGGCTGGCCTTGAGCTCACTTTGTAGCCCAGGCTGGTCTCAAACTCGCAACAATCCTCCTGCCTCAGCCTCCCAAATGCTGCGATTATAGGCGTACGCTACCACAACCAGCTCTGCAGTATTTCTATACAACTAAAACTTTTTGAAAATTAAAAGTTTATTTTAAAAAATGGATGCAACAATGTAGTTCAGTTGGCACAGGCAGGCTCTTGATCAGAGATTGATCAGAGCGTCCTTTGGGTCAGGCGGACCTTCGCGACAGTGCTCTGGCAATAGAGGATTAGCTTGCCTTCTCAGCCAAGTCCTGCAGTTTGTGGACTGCATTTCATCCTGGGATACAGGGATATATCAAACAGATAAAATTAGTTGAATCAAGTGTAGAAAGTCAGGTTCTAGTTTGACTTACTTGGAAGCTTATTTTCACTTACCAGCCCTAGAACCATAAGCCTTTTATATAAAATCAAGACACAAGGCCCCCTCAAGTTCCCACCAAACAGACCTACAAGGTTTCTGTCCACTTCTAGAGCGTCTCAACCCACTCGTAGGCAGGGCCTTCCTGCCGTGAGGCAAGGGACAAACTGCACTGTTACACGTTTCTCCACCCAGCAACCTTCACAGCCCCACTGGCTTCACAGGGCTTTCAAGGAGACACCTGCATCATTCACTGTACTCACAGACAGCAATACCCTAGCAAAGCTACACCATCTTAAAATTAGTTTGTACTGCATGCTTCAAAAATGGGGCTTTACAAACTATGGTGGGTTCATGGTCAACTTCTAACACCCAGCTGAACAGAACCAGCATGGTGCTGTGTGGAAGGCCCACCTGAGGACAGTTACCAACAGCATAAAAGATGGTGTGCTGCTGATTCTCCTAGAGAAGCTTGTTGCTATGGCTTTCCTGATAGTAACTCAGCTGTTCTCATTGTCAAAAGAGCCCGGTTCCTCGCTGTTGCTGAGGATGGCTGCAGTTCTCATTAGGAGAGCTCTGGTCCTCGAGCGTCACTTCCTGGCTCCAGTGCAGACCTCTGTCGGCTGGCACAGGTCCTTCACCCCACTGGTGCGCTTTCTAGCTTCCCCCACTGACCTTTGGGCCTTTTCAGTGCAGATTCTTGGTACACACGTGCATGAGACACTGTTGTGGGTTCTAGGCCTCTAGGTGGACTCATGGACACTGCTATGGGCTCTTGGTCCTCAGCTGGACTCATGCGGGACATTGCTGTGGGACTCAGGCCCTCAGCTGGATTCTTTGTGTCTCTAGTGTGTGGACAGACCTCCTACATTTTCTGTATTTGACTCTCTGGGTGAATATTATAATCCTATAAATTATGTGTCCTATATTATATCCATTTCCTTGCAAACCCTGACTACAACACAAACCATACTGTCTTTGTTAAAATTAAGGGGTAAAGATTTTGTACCTAAGGAAGAAGGAAAAAATGGGTGACCAAGTCTCTGACACTAAATACTATCCCTGTGTTGGGCTTTGAAAAATCATAAATGAAAAAAAGCCTCTCATTTTTGTCATAAAACTGTATTATGTAATGTTGTCTACTTCTCTGACAACATAAAACAACAGCTTAAAATAAAATCTCTAGCAAATATCACTAGCTCATGAACGGAGTAGCTGTGAAAAATTAAAATTGAACTCCAATCACAGAAGTTACTCAAATAAATGCTGAATAATGGGTTTAACTTTCACTTCTTATCTTCAGCTTATTCTTTCACTTTTCTTTTATGTTATTAAACATGCAGAATGGGAATCTGTGACACCAACTTGATTAAACAAAGTATGAACTCTTATTTATGTAAAATATGAGCTCAGTCACAAGCCCATGTGAATGGGAAGGTGCTATTCTGGGACTGTTTCCATCTCACTTTAAAAATACATTATATGGGGCTGGGGATATAGCTCAGTGGAATAAGTGCCTGCCTGGCAAGCACAAGGTCCTGAGTTCAATCCCCAGTACGGTGTAAAAAAAAAACAAAAAAAAAAAATTATATGGCTGGGGATGCAGGTCAGCAGTAAAACACAAACTCAGCATGTCTGACATCCTGGGTTGGATCCCAGCACCCCCACCCCAAAAAGTAGTTTTAAAATGCTACCAGTTGCCTTGGTGACAGAACAAACAGCAGCCACTCTGTTCTAATCACGATTTTCACATTGTTTTTATTTTTAAGATTATGCATCCTCACTGACAACCCAGAAACAGTCTTCACTGATTTCTTGGACACACATACTTAACAGTTAAAAGTGATTCCTCAGTTTTCAATGATATGGTAGGAGAAAGAAGATTAAAAGGAACAGTTGAATTCTCCTGTCCTCTTTTTCAAAAAAAAATTCTTAATCTGCTATCAAGCCACTCACCAAACTGTAAGGAAAGACAGTTTTCCAAAAAGCCAACAAAACCCCCAAACAGGAACATGTATCACTGCAAAATTATCACCCAAAACAGTTACAAAAAAAGGAAGCCAAATTCCCACAGCTCACTGGAGACACTTTTTTAAAGTTAGATAATAGGACCAGAACTACAGTGCTGTATAAAGGTTCAAAATCCAGACTAATCAGAAAATCATTCAGCTTTTTCACCTTGGGAATGTATTAGGCTTTCTCTTATTCCAGCAGATGAAAAAAAAGCACGTGGTGCTGGAGTTAATATTAAAACTGTCTTTACCAACAGAAGGCAGGGGAGGAGGACACGAAGAAAATGTTTTGTCTCTAAATTCTACTGCTCAGCAAAGTAGGATAGGACCAAAATTCTTCTGAGCCAGTATCATTACATCGTAGATGTGGCTCAAAACCAGTGGTCTATGTATACCACTCCTAGATATCAAGTGACCTACAGTGTTTGTTGTTGTTGTTGAGACAGGGTCTCACTATGTAGTTCAGGCTGACCTTGAGCTCACTTTGTAGCCCAGGCTGGCCTCAAACTCACAGCGATCTTCTTGCCTCAGCCTCCCAAGGGCTGGGATTACAGGTATGTGCCACTGACACCTGGCTATGTTTGTGGTATTAAAAAATATTTTAAAATTATTATAAACTTCTATTCTGAAAAGCAGTAGATCAAAATGACAATGGGCCATCCACACAGAGTAGAAGGCGCCCTCCTAAAAATACTTAGCAGAAATTTAGGTTGGGAAGAATATAGCATGAATGCGATAAAGTTCTCAATAGTTTTAATAGGGTGTCTACCCATGGCAGGTGTTTGAAGTGGTACTGAAGGGCCTGCAATAGAATGTCTGAGAGGGATGCTTCTTGGAGACAGGTCTGCATGTTTAGCTCTTGACCCTCATCTATATCTTGGGGAAGAAAATAAATACTTATTTTTAACTATTTAGAGCTTTGGGCATGTTATATAATATTCAATAATCTGTAGTTTTCATTTTCTGAACCTTTGGCTTCTAATTTTATCAAGTTTATGTTACATGGAAACATGGATGCCTTAGTCAACAGCATTAAATGAAAATATAAATCTTGTTCTTCCTTATCTTCTCCTCGGGAAGAGTGAATGCAGGGTACCCTAAAACCCTGAGGAGTTTCTTAGTGTACTTGAGCAAAGAGGGCAACAGCCCCACTTCTATATGGTGAGAAGGGGTGAACTAGTCTTCAATCACATCTTCCCAAACATCTCCATTCACATCCACCGCATGGAACAACCTGGAACATAAAATAGGGTGCATATTTATGCCTCTGGACAAAACTGAACATTAATCTATCCTTCCTTCTCTTGAAAATACTTCCTGCATTTTTCTGATAATGTATTTTCTTCTGCTTTCATCACACATTGAGGAAGACTGAAATTTGGGGCCCTCTGAAAAAGCAGCCTTATATTTGCAAATGCAGTTCCTTTTGGATCACAAATTCTTTAGGGCCAAGTATAGACAGTAATAGCAGACTGGGCATGGTGGCACATACCTGTAATCCCAGCACCTGGGAGGCTGAGGCAGGAGGGCTACTGCAAATTTGAGGCCTGCATGGGCTACAGAGTGAGTTCAAGGCCAGCCTGAACTACATAGTGAGAGCTTGCCTCAAAAAAGGAAAAGAATAAACAACACCCCCTCTAAAAAGCCCAATAATAGGATAATAGGTGATAGTTGTCACAAAACCAATACTCAATGGTTACAATGTATGCAATAGGCCAAGATGAGAAAGCTCAGGGGGTCTACAAGGTGAAGAGTTAAGACACTAACTCTCTATCATACTAATCCCTCCACTGGTGGAATGTGCAGTAATTGTCAATTGTCTTTCTTCTCTTCTACTACCAAAAACTTAAGGCAATTTCCAGTACTAAACTTCAACAGTTCACAGGCAGAGCTGATTTCTTCCTCTTACAGTTTAGTAACACTGACAAGTGTAGGTATCCTACAGAAACCCAGTGAGAGAGATCACTGGCTGACGCTAAAACTGGAGAGCTTGTGGAGAACAGAATATTCACACTGTGCCAAGGAATCCTCCTCATTAATAACAAAACAGGAAAACTTCCCTTTTGTAATGAAACAAATGATACATCTAAATATCACGCTAACAGATGGACAGCCTGACATTCTGGGCCCCCATATGCTATACAGTAGGCAGTACACATCACCTCCTCACGCTGTGTCCTTATCAAGAATGGTTACTCTAAACCTAATCAAACAGCTGTCTGGACTGAACTTCAAGTTAACAGCAAACAGCAAAGACAGAGAAGCTAAAAGATACCATGGAGAAATGAAATGCTACAAAGTAAAACATACAGGACAACTGGCTTAGACATTTCAGAGAGTCAAGGAGAGGAGGCTCCAAAACATTTTTATGAGACAGAACTGATCCTAACTGGGCTGGGGAGATAGCTCACTGGGCAGAGCACTTGCCCAGCACGCACAAGGCTCTAGGTTCAATCCCCAGTACCACCAAGTGAGTAAAACTTTGATGAGTATAACAACAGGGGAATAACTGTGAGGTTTTTATATATGAGGAATAACTGGGAATTCCTGAGGAATAGCTGGGAAGTTTTATATATGCTGAGCTTATTAAGATGATAGTACGCTATTCTCATAAAAAAATTTTAAAGTAATGCTATTACATAGAAGCTTTATCTTTCTTTTTTTGTACTGGGGATGAATCCAGGGTCTCATGAATGCTAAGCATATACTCTGATCACTGAGCTACGCTCCTGGTCCTTGGGAACATTTTCTTTGGAACTTTTTTTTTTTTTTTTTTTTTTTGTCTTTCAAACTTCCAACGATCCTCCTGCCTCAGCCTCCCGAGTGCTAGGATTATAGGTGTGCGCCATCACTCCTGGCCAAAGTTGATTTTTTTTGGTACTGGGAATTGAACTCATGACCTCAGGCTTGCCAGGCAAGCACTTATGCTGCTGAACTGTATTCTTGGCCTGGGAACAGTTTCTTAGGAGATATATGTAGAAGTACGTTTGAAACATTACTATAACCCCAACTTAACTTTAATTCAGCAAAGAGGTTAAATACAGACAACAAACATGGCAAACTAGTTTATTCTTCCATTTATAGTACTCTCTTCTCAACTTTTGTGTACATTTGCAAGTTTTCCTTCTGTCTTTTTAAGACAGAGTTCTGATATGCAGTTCAGGCTGGCCTTGAGTTCACTTTGTAGCCCAGGCTGGTCTTGAACTTGCAACGATTCTTCTACCTCAGCCTCCCAAGTGCTGGGATTACGGGCATGTGCTACCACGCCCAGCTGGAAGTTTTCCTTATAAAAAATTGATACAAAAATTAAAACTTCAGGGTGTATATTCTCAAAATAAACTCGTTTTCAAGAAAATAAAATAACAACTTATATACGGGGGAAAATATGCACAGAAATTCACTAAGGTAAGTCTAAGTATTTAGTAAAACACTGGATTTGTGGTCTTCAAATCAAATGCCAAAATCTGCCACAGAGCAGGGCAAATTCTGTGTAGACATACCTATTAAAACATGGGGAATCGGGATCATTGAAATGTCTGTAAGGGTTTGCTCTAGAAAGTGAACCCATGCAAATCCAACAGAAATACTGCATACAGCCGGTACACGTCATCTTGTTACATCCATCCAGTTTCTGGCGGGAAGGACAGAAAGAGAAAACCATCAAGGCTATGAAGGCAAAAGAAAAATGTACATGACAGAAAGACTCGGCATAACATTCTCCTAGTTGTTTCTCTTCTCTCATGCAGGGTTGAAATACCCAGGTAACAAAGACGACTGTTCGATGCTTATTATTTTTACAAATGAAATGTGGAAAATGATTAGCCGGTGTTCCTATGATTATATATTTAGCAAAATCTCTTGGTAAACAGTAGATACAAATCAAACGCATGACTGGGTTTTGGGTTAAATAAGATTGAGTTTTAAATTTTTACTTAAATCTAGGTACATAGTTGGTATCAAGTCCTCCCTTTTATCATGGGGATAAAGCATGTCAGAAGTGGTCCAATATGATACCAGTCTCTTCCGTGAAGTAATGGGGTAAGCACTAGGCTTAGGTCAGAGGTAACAGAATGAAACAGCACAATCAAGGGTATAGTGTATTTTGATTTCAAAACAGGTTAAGGTTTTGACATGAAGCACTAGATCCAATTCCTTGGCTCACATTAGGGAAAACTATCTACTTCCTAAGTGTGTACTTGTTAATGGAGTATGCTACTTTCCAGGATAAACAGTTCTGAGCAGTCAGAAGTGACTTTTTTTAATCACAAAGATGAACTAAGAGTCGATGCAGTTGGGTATGGTGGTGCACACCAAGAATCCCAGCACTCAAGAGGCCGACGCAGAAGGAGCACTGTGAGCTTGAAGTCAGCAAGTGCAAGACCCTGTATCAGGTGAAAAAAAACAAACAAACAAAAAAAGATTTGAATGTAGCGCTACCCCTAATCTGCTGTACTTTATTTTTCTTTTTGAGACAGTGTCTTGCTCTGTAGTTCAGGCTGGCCTTGAACTTGTGGTGATCCTCCTGCCTCAGCCTCCCAAGTGCTGGGATTACAGGCGTGTGCCACCAAGTCCAGCTCTACTATAGTTTAATATGGTTTGTCTTCTCTGAAACTTATACTGGAAACTTTCAGGAAGGTGGCAGAATGGTGAGCAGCAGAGAAACAGTCTCTCTGATATTTGGAATCCAGACACTGGACTATAGCAACATGAAGAGCAGGAAGAGAAAAAAAAAGAACAGGAAGAGGAGGGAAGTGGGTCCCTGGGACCCAGTAAGGATCTCAAGTGACAATCAGAACCCATGGGCAAAGTGAAGAGAGAGACCACACAACATGCTGAAGGGAGGTAGCAAGCAGCACTCTCTCTCTGAGGCCCAGCCCAGGGCGTGGGAGGGCAGCCGGGACCTGCAGAGGCACGGGGACTCCTGGCAATGCCAGAGGCCTCCACAAAGAAACGCACCAGAGGGGCGGAGCTGTAGATACCTGCCAACCACAGTGGCTGGTTGAGTTGTCGGGGTGCAGATGCCCCCTTGGAGGTGCTATCTGCCCTCTGTCATTCAGTGACAAGAGACATACTGTGAAGTGTGCATGTTTTCTTCCTCTCTTTTTAAAGAATTTTTTCTCTTTTTCTTTCTTGTTCTTGTTTTAATGTGAGTGAGAGCACTGTTTCTAGTTTTTGTTTGATTCTGTTGTTTCTGTTTCTTCCTTCTTTCTTTCCCTCCTATCTTCTTTACCAGTTCCCAAAGCTTGGGAATTGGCAATGTTCCTCTGTCCTCCAGCCTGGCCTCTCTTTGTTTTTGGGTTTTTTTTTTTTTTTTTTTTTTTTTTTTTTTTTTTTTTTTTTTTTTTTTTTTTTTTTTTTTTTTTTTTTTTTTTTTTTTGTCTTTTTTGAGACAGGGTCTCGCTATGCAGTTCAGATTGGCCTTGAGCTCACTTTGGAGCCCAGGCCTGTCTTGAACTTGCAATGATCCTCCTGCCTCAGCCTCCCGAGTGCTGGGATTACAGGAGTGCGCCACCGCGCCCGGCCAGCCTGGCTTCTCATCTCTTTCTCTTCTTTTAGTTCTCTATTTTTTCCCCTAACCCCTTTAAAATTTTCTTCCTTTAGGGTTAAATCGCCATATTGAGAGATATTTACTGTACATAAATTTTCTGGTTTGTTTTAGATTTGGTTATATAACTACAAATCCTGTTTATATGGTTAAAGATGGCAAATTAATAGTTACTACAGTTTGTCACGTTCTAGGATATGTTTGATGCTATGGTTATTACTGAATGAACTACTTTAGCCAACATCACATACCTGCTCTGGTCAGTTGTTCTTCCTTGTATGCCAGGACTGTAATTGCCTGAGGGGCATAAGTACTATAGACTAGCACCAAAGACCCAGGGACGTAAGCAGCAATTTCTCATCCCCAATAAACTAAAGAGGTTAGGTTTTTCTGGATTTTTGTTTGTTTGTTTTTGAGACAGGGTCTCACTTTGTAGTACAGGTTGGCCCTGGATTTACTATGCAGCTCAGGCTGGCTTTGAACTCATTGAAATCTTCCTGCCTCAGCCTCTCCAGTGCTGGGATTATAGATGTGTGCCACCATGTCTATCTAGCTCTGAAGAGGTAGGACTTAAAACAGACTCAAAATCCAAAAGCCCCAATACCTCAAAGACATCTTTGAGAAGCAGTTACTTCCTAAGGGTCTGCATACTATTAATAAAGATACCTACCACAAACAATTTACAAGTACTAATGCAGGAACTAAAACAATAAAAGAAAATGAGTAGACACAGGAGCAGGATGCAACCGCAGACTTCCAGCTCGACAAAGATAGACCCAAGGGGCAATGAGGTGGAAGAATTCAAAAGCCACCCACCTGGACTCTCTGAGGTGGTAACACCAGAAGTAACAAATAAAATGAATGAGGCTCTAGAAGAATATCAAATGAGACATAATTTGTCAGATAACTTCAGAGATAATGACCATAATGAAGGGCATGATTAGTGAATCTAGATAAGATACAGATAAAAAACTAAAAAGTAGAGGAGCTTAGGAAAATGATGGAAACCATGAACACCCAACATGGGAAAGAAATGGAATTCATCAAACAGATTCAATCGGATATTCAGGAGACTAAAGATTCTACTGAAAGTACATACAACAGAATGAACCAATGTGAGGACAGAATATCAGATCTAGAAGACAGGACTGCAGTTATGGTTCATGAAAAGAAAGATTTCTTAAAAATAGCAAGGGACCACAAAATATCAATCTAACAGCTGCTAAATGATGCAAAGAACATAAGAATGACTAAAGTCAATGAAAAAGCAGGAGATAGTGCAAATGACATCAAAATATTCAGAGAAGTAATGGTGCACAATTTCCCAAGCATGGAAAAAGAATTTAACATACAGTAAGTGAGGCATCTAGAACTCCAAAAGCCTATAATTAAAAAAAAATCTACCCCATGGCATATAATAGTCAAGGTTCCAGAAATTCAACACAAGAACAGAATATTAAAAGCTGTTAGAAAAGAGACAAGTCACTTATAAAAGAAGGCCCATCTGAATTACAGCAGACTTCTCAACACAAACCCTTAAGTCAAGGAGAGCTTGGAGTGAATGAAGTACATCAAGCCCTAAGAGAAAACAACTTTTTCCTGGGCAACACACTCAGGTTCCCTTCTGTCCCTCTCTTGGACAGAAGCTATCTTTCCCTCAATAAATATATTCTTCTCTTAAAAAAACAAAAGTAAACAACCTCCAAACCAGGTAGATGTACTCTGAAAAACTATCTTTCAAAATAGACAGAAAACTCAGATACTTCCATGACAAAGACACCTGAAGAAATTTATGACCACCACTCCAAATCTTTTGACAGACCTTACAGAAAGAGATAACGAAGACTACAACAACATGAATTCCACCAGAATAAATCCACCAGACAAGGGAAGTAATTAAACAGAGGGGAAAGAAAAGGAACCAACAACAGGACAATAACACAACAAGGATAAGTCAATACACATCAGTTATAACCATCAAGGTAAATGGTCTCCATTCATCAACCAAAAGAAACAGACTGGCAGAAGAGACTAAGAAAAAGGATCCAGGGCTGGGGATATAGCTCAGTGGAATAAGTGCCTGCCTAGCAAGCGCAGGGTCCTGAGTTTGATCCCCAGTACCGCCAAAAAAAAAAGAAAAAGGATCCAAGAATATGCTCCATACAAGAGACACAAATTTAACTCAAAAGGAAATTCACAGGGCTGGAGGCACAGCTCAGTGGGCTAAGTGCTTGCCGCTGAGCACTAGGGCCCTGAGTTCGATCCCCGGTCCCGGGAAAAAAAAAAAAAAAAAAAAAAAGGAAATTCACAGATTGAAAGTCAAAGGATGGAAAACAATACACATGACAAGAATGTGGAAAAAAGCAAGGGTAGCTATTCCATATGCAGATAAGGTGAATTTCAAGCCAAGACTGATTGAGAGACAAAAAATTATACTTGTAAAGGGAACAAACCAAGAGGAAGAGAGAACAATCAAATATATATGCACTGAATGCCAGTGCACACAACTATATATATATATTTTTTTATTATTATTATTTTTATTATTATTTATTTTTTGTCTTTTTGAGACAGGGTCTCACTGTGCAGTTCAGGCTGTCCTTGAGCTCAATTTGTAGCCCAGGCTGGCCTCAAACTCGCAACTATCCTTCTGTCTCACCTGAGTACTAGGATTATGGGCATGCACCACCACACCCGGCTCTCGCCCACCTATATAAAACAAACGTGAAAGAACATGATAAATCACATAAGCACTAATACAATTTTAATGGGGTCCTCCATACCCACTGTCACAAATAAAACAGACAAAAAAATCAACGAAGAAATACCAGAACTGAACCAAATTTTTGAACAAATGGACTTAGTAGATGTCTACAGAGTGTTCTACCCGACAAGATCAGAACACACATTCTTTTCCGTTGCATATGGGACATTCTCCAAAACAGTGACCACACACTAGCTCATAAAACATTAAGTAAATACAAAGGAATTGAAATTATCCCATGCATTTTATCAGACAATAGTGCAATGAAACCACAAAAGCTTCACAAACATAGAAGTTGAGTAACACCCTCCTCGACACCCAATGAATCCCAGATTAAAGAAGAAATCAGGCAGTTTCTACAAATAAATGACTATGCCAATACAACATTATGGAACTTAAGGGATGCCATGAAAGCAGTCCCGCAAGGGAAATTTATAGTGGTGAATTCCCACATCAGAAAAACAGAATGAGCTCAAACACATAACCTAACACTGAACCTCAAGTTTCTAGAAAAAGAAGAGCAAGTCCAGCCCAAGCCTGTACAAGGGAGGAAATTATAAAGATCAGAGCAGAAATGCAATACAGACTAAGAAAACAATACAAAGAATCAATGAATCAAAGAATTGCTTCTTTGAAAGATTAAATAAAATTGATAAACCCTTTGGCAATCTTATCAAAAAAAGGAGACTCAAATCCATGCAATTAGGAATGAAAAGGGTGAAATCACAATAAATCCCGCAGAAATAGTGATCATTAATACCTACTTCAAGAGTCTGTATTCTAGTGAGATGGAAAATACAGAAGAAATGGACAAGTACCTAGGTACGTATGAGTTGCCAACGCTGAATCAAGATATAAAAATTCTAAATAAACTAGTATCAGTCAATGAAATTGAAAATGTAATTAAAAACCTACCAACAAAGAAAAGCACAGGTCATGACAGATTCAATGCAGAATTCTACAAGAAATTTAGAGCTCTTATGTCACCACTTCACAAACTCTTTAATGAAATTTAAAGTGACACAATACCCCCAAACTAATTCCTGGAAGCAAGCATTACTATGATACTAAAACCAGAGAAGGATCCAACCAAAAAAGAGAACTACTCACCAATCTCTCTAATGAACAAAGACCTAAGAATCTTCAATAAGATATTGGCAAGTAGAATGCAGCAAATCATCAAGAAGATTATACACCATGACAAAGTGGGATTCATCTCAGGGATGTGTGGATGGTTCAACATACACAAATCAATAAATGTAGTACACTATATTAACAAAGCCAAAGGCAAAAACCGTATGATCATCTCAATAGAGGCAGAAAAAGCATTTGACAAAGTCCAACACCCATTCATGATTAAAACCCCACAGAAAACTGGAAGAGATGGTCTTTATCTCAATCTGATAAAAGCCATCTATGACAAACCAGCAGCCAACATCATACTAAATGGATAAAAACTGAAAGCTTTCTCTTTAAAATCAGGACCAAGAAAAGGATGTCCACTATCACCACTCTGATCAAATGTTCTAAAAACAGTAGCCAGAGCAATTAGACAAGAAAAAGAAAAGGGATAAAGATAAGAAGGAAAGAAGTTAAATTACTGTTTGAAGATGACATGATACTCTCTATAGAAGATCCCTCAAATGCCTCCAAAAGACTTCTAGATTTAATAACCAAATTCAGTAGCATAGCTGCATACAAAATCAAAACTCAAAAATCACAGCCTTCCTGTACACAAATAACAAACTCACTACGAGGGAAATTAAGGAAACTACACCTTTCACAATCGCATCCAAGAACATGAAATACTTCAGAACCAGTTTATACCCTAAATTTTTGGTTTTTGTCTTTTTGAGACATCCTGGTTGTTTCACTGTATAGCCAAGGCTGGCCTTGAACTCATGATGATCCTCCTGCTAGTCTTCGAAGTGCTAGCATTACAGGCATGCACCACCATGCCTGGCAGGAATCAATCTAATGAAGGAAGTAAAGGACCTTTACATTGAAAACAACATAACTCTGAAAAAGGAGTGTGAAGAGGATATCAGAGAATGGAAAGCCAGGTAGAAAGAAACAATATAGTGAAAATGGCCACACTTCTAAAATTATTACACAGAGATAATACAAAACCAATCAGAATACCAATAGCATACTCACCGAATTAGAGAAAACAAATGCAATTCTGGGCAACAAAGGCAAGCCAGGAGACATCACAGTCCCTTACTTGAAATTATACAACAAAGCTATAGTGATAAAAAACAGCATGGTACTGGCAAAAAAAAAAAAAAAAAAAGGATCAAAAGACCAGACTAGAAGATGCAGAAACAACTCCAAACATACTCAGTCTCCTTATCTTTGACAAAGGGGGCCAAACTCCTTCACTGGAACAAAGATAGCCTGTTTAATAAATGGTAGTCAGGCATGGTGGTGCAAGCCTGTAATCCTAGCACTTGGGAGACTGAGGCAGGAGCATCGTTGCAAGTTCAAGACCAGCCTGGGCTCCAAAGTGAGCTCAAGGCCAGCCTGAACTGAATAGCGAGACAAAAAGACCAAAAAAAAAAAAAAAAAAAAAACCACAACCAAGAAAGAGAGCAGAGGCCGTACATGACTCCCAGTCTCTGCACATATCACGCTCCCCACTGCCCCAGGCTCCACAGTAACAAGCGCAGCACCAGATGTGGCTCCCAACCTCGGACCACAACCATGAGACAAACTTAACTCCTGTGTTACTGGCAACAGAAAAGGGACTAAAGCATAACCCATTCAATTTTGAAGTGGGAATCATGTGAGAATACTTGTCCGTGCATGAAAGCACTTTCAAAAGGGAAGTCTCCCTATAGTCTATTTAAAGTCAGGTACAATATTTAATAGTGGCATTCACATTTTCCAAGAATGAAGACTTAATAAATACCAAGAAGTATTTTCTTAGTAGGTGTTATGGTGATACATTGTGTCAACTTGGGGAGTCTGGAGGTTTGGCTGAGCGATTCAGCAGGAAGCAGGGTGCTTACTTCGTACACACCCTGAGCCTGTGGAAGAGGAGGGCCTGGAGACTGTGAGAGCTGCACGCCCCCTGGTGGGGGGGGTAGGCTGTTTACAATGTAGGGGAAGGAAAGAGGCTGCTTTGCTGCCATTCCCCCCTTGTGCTTGTTTTTGCTGTGCTCTGTCACCATGAACATTTGCCCTCTGCTGTGTGCCACTCTGCCTCTGAGCCAGCCAAATATGGACTAAAACCTCCACAAACTGTAAGCTAAATAAACCTTTCCTTCCTTCATTTTAGGCGTTGGGTATTTTGTCTCAGCAGCAAGAAAAAAGTAACCAAGACAATAGGTTACAAAATGGACTAACAGGCTTAAGATGAACACGCCCCACTGTCAGATCTGTTTGCTTCCAGGCCTGTCCCGCAGGTTACCTGTATGGGAGTCCCACAGCATGGGCAGCTCTTTGAGTTCTTCTCCAGCCACTCCTTACTCTCCATCTCCTCCAGAGCCTTCTGAATCACCCTCTTCCCATACCTCTGCTCCAAAAACCTTTTATTGGCCTCGTCTGCTTGCAGGTACTCATTTCGTAAATCTATTAATTTTTCTAGAAAGTGAAATAGAAAATTAATTTTTACCCAATACTGAGTAAGAATCATTTAAAATGCCCATAATCTTTGACTACTCCATAACACTGCCTGAGACTTTTATCAAAAGGAGGTAATCCAAAGTAATATCACATAAAGATGCAACTAACAATGGCAAACATTAAATTTATAAGGAAATGTGAAAGTCATTCGGTGACATGATATTTGGTTATTAAAAACTTAAGAGTCAACTCAGCCTGGCTATTACCCCAATTCAAATGCTTATAGGATCCAGAAAAAAGTACATTTATGTTATAACTAGGTAAAAATTGCCTATGCACAAATGACAACGGAAAGAATAAAGGAATCCCCCAACTAGACAAATTAGACCTGCTAAAGGTGATGTTATTTCTGTTATTTTGACTTTTTTCATTTCATTTTTGAGACAGAATCTTGCTACACAGTTCAGGCTGGCCTTGAGCTCACTGGTAGCCCAGGCTGGTCTCAAACTTGCAAGTTCAAGACTAGCCTCCTGAAGTGCTGGGATTACAGGTGTGTGCCACCAAGCCCAGAACTGGCCAAATGTAATGATTGTGAGTATCACTGTATTAGATTTCTTCATCTTTCCAATAACCCTAGCTATAGGGATAATAGCCGTTAGCTATTACCATCATCTCTGAGAAAAACTAAGCCACTGGACACCAGTTAAATTGATGAAAGGCTGAATTCCCTGTTCTTACCTAGATCACAACTGGTAAACACAGGTGGTGTCACCTGTGCCCACTCCAAAAGAGGCTGGCTTTCTCAAGTGCCACACTGAGGGAGGTGCTGAGGCCTGTGGCCTCAATGAGAAAGCATCTGATGACTAATCAGAGATATATGCCATGAAAACAACAGTGAGCCAGGTATGGTGGCACACACATGGGTAATCCCAGCACTCAGGAGGCTGAGGCAGGAGGATCACTGCAAGTTTGAGACCAGCCTGGGCTGCCAGTGAGCCCAAGGCCAGCCTGTACTGAACAGCATGACCCTGTCTCAAAGACAAAAAACAAAAAACAACAACAACAAAAAAACAGAACACCAGAGTGGCAGCTTAGACTTCCCATTATCTGTGGTGTAGGGTCTACATTTTCACATGTTCACAGTGAGAAATTATCTTGCCATTTCTTTTTCTGGATCCCCTGCATATCTGCACGGTTTTCCTTCCTTCCCTCATCTTAAACCACTCCGGCAGTGAAGCCTCCTCTGGTCTGACTAAAACTCCAAGACCCCCAGCAGCAACACGCCTCATATCCTGGCCTGTTTCCTCTTACTCTCCTTAGCACTTGCTCTCACCCAATGTCCTTATGTATCTTGTTTGCCAGTCACCTCCACTAGTATGTATGTTCTATGAAGACAGAGTTTGCATCCCAAGGCCCAGTGTAGTCAATGACACAAAAGTATCTATTGAATGAATATTTTTAAATTTGGGAATTGAAGTCTTTGCCAAGGAAAGAGCAAAGGGGGTTTGGGTTCACACTGTTACGACATACCTGCAGTTACCTTACATGGAGAGACCCCATGGTAGGTCAATCTGCACAAGGTACAGAAGGCAAAATTGCAGCTGGAGCAGATGCCCATGGTGCAGCCAGGCTCCTGCATGACAGGCAGTCGGCAGCACGGGCGGGGGCAGTATACCACATCTGCCATCAGGTCCAGGGTGGACTGGAGGAGAAGGCGGTCATACCGGGCAAATAACTCCGCTTCCACGAGCTCTTTGACCTGGAGAGGCAAAATGTCATAGATCTGATGATTCCCTGACTGGCTCTGATCCTGAGAAGTCTTAGGGTGCTGGTATAAACCAGATGGTCCAGAAATTAAAACCCTTATCTCACTTCGGAATCAAACCAACTATGGGAATATTCATGTCCATCCTGTGCCCTACCAGTTTTTCTGAGTGAAGAGAAATTATCTTGAGCCACATACAAAATATAAAATAGGGGCTGGGGGTTTGGATCAGTGGCACAGTGCTTGCCTGGCAAGTATGAGGTCCTGAGTTCAATTCCCGGTATAAAAGAAAAGAGTGAATATATGTAACACAGTTAACATAGTTCATGTATAATATAGTGAATGTATATAAAAACTTCCTTTATTTTTGAGACAGGATCTCACTATGCAGTTCAAACTGGCCTTGGACTATGTAGCCCAGGCTGGCCTCAAAGTCTTGGTGATCCCGCCTGAGTGCTGGGATTACAGGCGTGTGCCACCACACCTGCCTAAAAACTTCCTTTTTAATGTTTATTATAACACTAAAAAGAGAAGGAAAAAACCCAGCAGGCAGAGGCAGGACACGCCTGATGACTGAAGTGGTAGTTGCATAGGTCTACACATTTGTCAAACTAAACAAACTATATAAATTAAATAGGTATAGTTTATTGTAAGCAAAATCATGCCTTGATAAAGCTGACTTAAACAAAAATTGAGAACACATAGGATGTACTTATGCTAATGGAAATACGAAGTAACTCACCAACTTTCACAATTACATTTTATCACTCTTCCAAGACCACCACAGGAGGCATTTACACTTGCTTACATGGTAAAGACCACCCTTTTTTTTTCCTTTGGGTGGTAGAGGGGATTCAACCTGGGGCCTTTGCACTGCACTACATCTCTAGCATTTCCTTTTTTTACTTTGAGACACAGTCTCATGAAGTTGCCCAAGCTGAGCTCAAATTTGTGATCCTCCTGCCCCAGGCTTCGAAAGTACTGGGACCGCAGAAGCGCACCAGCAGGCCAATGTTACTGAGAGATAGGTGAAACTTGTAGGCTGGCTCTAAGATCTTAAGAGCGCACTATGAACCCAATCAAGGAAGTTCCAGAGAAGATTCTTTGTGAAAGAGAATTAGGAGAACCCTTTACAGAGTAAATTACCTGACCAGGAGTGGCCACTGAAGTGCACTTTGGTTCTGGGCAGTTGAGACACTGAACTTGGCCATCTTTGATCTGAATTTCAAAGTAGTCCTTCAGGCAAGCTTTGCAGTACACATGCCTGCACTCCAAGAAGTACATGCACTCACTACCCAGCTTCTCACAGAAACAGATATTGCACAGAAATAATTTACTATTAAAACATTTCATCTGCTGAGCTTGATCGAAGTCCAAGATTTCCTGGATTAGGCTTGACAGTGATTCCACATCCTGCACAGCTCTCTCATCCACTACTTCCTCTTGGTCTGTATCAGATCCAACAGCTCCTCCAAAATCTACCTCTGTGCTGGGAGAGGCTACAGCTGTCCTCCTCTGTGCCTTTTTCTGAGAATCCATCTTCAGCTCAAAAGGAGAGACAATATTCAGATACGCTAAGGTCTCTTCTTTAAGAAACTGCATCCAGGCAAAGAGGACCACGCTGCCTCGGTGCTCTTCCCACAGGTTGTCCAAGTGCTTGCAGAGAGCAGAGAGCTAGGAAAAAGCACATGAAGGTACCGTGAGTTTGGAAAGACAAAACTCCGGACTCCTCATCTCCCTTTCAGTCTTGTTAAATTAGCTCCTTACACTTCTTAACATCCTACTGTATGGTTCTAAACTGCTACAAAACATAACCAACATTCTCACCAGAGGACTTCATAAACTACTCAGCAACATAAACCACAGAACACAAGTACCACATAAACAGGAGAAATGGCAAAACTCCATGACACAGAAATATCTGCATGGAAGCTTTTGAACTGGAGGATGTCTTCTGTTCATTTGTTGTGTTTTGTTTTGTTTTATAATTTATTTTTTTTTTAAAATAGGGTTTCACTGTGCAGTTCAGGCTGGCCCTGAGCTCACTCTGTAGCCAGGCTGGTCTGGAACTCGCAATGATCCTCCTGCCTCAGCCTCCTGAGTGCTGGGATTACAGGCATGCGCCACCGTGCCCAGCTTGTTTTGTTTTTTAAAGACAGGATCTTTCTATGTAGTTTAGATTTGCCTTGAATTCACTATGCAGCCCAGGCTGTCCTCTGACTCACGGCGAGTCCGCTGCCTCAGCCTCCCATGTGCTGGGATGACAGGCATGTGCCATCAGCCGCAGCTTGTCGTTTGTTTTGTTTTCCTAGCTTTGCTCTATTGCTCATGTTGGAGAAAGAGAACTACCTACTTACTTACTTACTTACTTATTTATTTATTTATTTAGGTTTTTTTGAGAGATGATCTTACTCCGTAGTTCAGGCTGGACTTGAACTATGTAACCCAGGATGGCCTTGAATTTACAGCAATCCTCCTGCTTCAGCCTCCCCAGTGCTAGGGTTAGGGGCATATACCACCACACCTGGCCAAGATCTACCTCTAAGATGAATTATATCTCTTCCTTCTGGAGTCCTAGCTCTGCAGATACCCTACAATGATTAGGAAACATTTAAAAAATACCATCCAGGGCTAGGGATATAGTTCAGTGGTCTACCACGCACGGTCTACCATGTCTGCCTAGGTTTGATACCCAGTACCACAAAAAACACACACATGTACATACATACCAAAAAAAAAAAATCAGTAAAATCTAGGAAAGGAAAATATTTTCAGTAAGTAGTGCTGGGAAAATTGGATATCCACAACCAGAATAATGAGATTATATCCTTTAATTTCTAGCTGTTACAAAAATCAATTCAAATTAAAGACTCAAATGTAAAACCTGGAACCATATATGTAATTCTAGAAATGGAAATGCTTTGAGACATTGGAGTGGGTATGAACTATTTGGACAAGATTCCAAAACCACAAAAAAAACACAAGCAAATATAAACTAGAAGGGCTGCATCAATTTAAAAAGCTTCTGTGTGGCACAAGCAGCCATATAGTTCAGACACAACCTACAGAATGAGAGGAAGTATTTGCAACGTGTAAATCTGACAATGGGTTTGCTAACCAGACTATCTAAGGGACTTCAAGAGCTCAAAAGCAAAGAAAACATAAATAAATAAAGCAGTAAGGGGCTGGCATGTGTGGCTTAGTGACAAAGTACTGGCACAGCGTTTCCAAGACCCTTGTTCTTAGCCCCACCTTCACAAGGGGGTGAGGTTTACAGACCTAAATAGACATTTCTCAAGACATACACACAGCCGCGGGTACACGAAGCAATGCTCAACATCACTTATGGGGATGATGCCAATCGAAAACTACAATGAGCTACTGCCTCACTCTAGGAAGAGTTCTATCATCAAAAACACAAGTGCTGGCAAGGATTTAGAGAAATGGGAAGCCTTTTACAGTAGTATTGGTGGGAATGTAAAATTACTGTAGGTGCTATGGAAAACAGTATAGAGGTTCCTCAAAAAATTAAAAATAGAACTATAGTATGATCCAGCCATTCTATTACTGGGTACATATCCATAGGAAATAAAATCACTACATCAGAGACCTCTGCACTCCTGTTTACTGTGGCTGGAAATGGAAACAACCCAAATGTCTGTTTAAGGATGAACGGAAAATGTAGTACAGCAGAATACTATTCAGCCATGAGAAAGGACAAAACCCTGTCACTTATAGTATAACATGGATGGAACGGAAGATCACCAGGTGAAGTGAAATGAGCCAGGCACAGAAAGACTGAACACTGCAGCACGTCACTCATATGAATGTCAGACATTCAGAGTGGAACGGGAACTGCCAGAAGCTAGGCAGGGGAGACAGCAGGAGGCTGGTCAGTGGGACAGGAGAAGGTAACTATGGCGTGCTACTGCCCAGCAAGGGGACGGCAGACAGCAGTAATGTACTGTATATTTCAAAATTAAAAGATTTTGATGTTCTTACTGTAAAGAAATGACAAATGTGAGTGGGTGTGTTTACAAAGATTTAAGTACTAGACAACATATATGGTACATGTATTAAAGCATCACATATTCCATGTACCCTATAGATATGTATACTGGTTTTTATGTATGAAGCTAAAAATTTAAACATTAAGATGCCATCCAAATTTTAAAATTCTTTCAATCCTATCACAAAGCCAACTCATCTGAAGGAATCACTAGCAGAATTCAGCCTCAGAGTGTGTGTTTTTCCGATATACAAGCTACTTTTTCATCATGCAGTGTGGGCTGTCAGACCCTGATTGATATGATGGAAGTAGACCGACACAGAACTATAAGCCCTCAACATGGTGCGGCCGCCATGCAGAAAGGTCACACTTCCCCAAGTGACCAAAGGTAAACTATTTTGACATTGTCTCTTAAATAAACGTGGCCGATTCAGCAGGGTGTGGTGCTGCGTGCCTGTAGCCCCAGCTCTGTTGTTCAAGCCCAGCCTGGGCAATTTAGCCACACCCTGTCTCAAAATTTTAAAAGAAAGGGGAGGCCTAGCTCAGTGCAAAGGCCCTGAGTTTAGCCCCCAGTACCATAAAAAATAAATACACAATATAAATGGAAGAGGTCTTTTCAATTTGAAAGGTAAATGTAAGAGGATTTTCCATTAAAGAAATGTAGAATATTTGTAACAGAGCTCAGGAATCATAAGCTGCTTTTCTGTTTTAGGTAAACAATCAAAAATAAGTCTTCCAAAAAAAAAAAAAAAAAAGTCTTCCAGATGGCAAAGAAATTTGTAAATTTAAATAACAAGAGAAGAAAGACCACATTTTCCAGTCCTTGCTCTGCACAGTGCTACTGGCTGGAACCCTGCACAGGCACTAACTCAGGCTTTTTTTTTTTTTTTTTTTTTTTTGCGGTACTGGGGATCGAACTCAGGACCCTGCGCTTGCTAGGCAAGCGCTTATTCCACTGAGCTATATCCCCAGCCCAAACTCAGGCTTATTAACATGGCCAGCAACTAATGCTTTTTCACATTCACGTAAGGAGGCATTTAAACTATGCTTTTGAGAAACCTGCTAAAATCTGTAAAATGTTACAAGTACTTGCTTTTTTTTTTTCCTTGGTGCTGGGAATTGAACTCAGGACCCTGTGCGTGTCAAGCAGGCACTTGTGCCACCGAGCTACATCCCTGGTCCAATGTAACAAATACTTAAAAGAAAACTGTTGCGCGCTACGTGAACCACCAGGTTCGAGGAAGAAGCCACTCTCCTCCATCCTCTTCTCCAGCCCCTTCTCCAGAGGCAGCAGGGACGCATGCAGATGTTACAGGGAGAGGGGAAGAGAGGAAAAGAGCAAGCGCAATCTTGTGTGTGTGTATACCAGGAGAGGAACAATAAACGGCAAACACTAGGAAACCAAACCCACACCCTACTCCTATCTACCCACCCCACTCAGTGAATGACAGGTCCTTGGGTCAGTTTCGCTATCAACAGGGGCAGTTCACAACACCATGGAGTCCGGATGCAGTAACAAAAAGAAAACATGAAAGACAAATTAAAATGTCAATTCTGTGCATAATTTTAGCTTAACATAAAATAATGAACGGCCCTCCTCCTTCTCCACAGGAACCCCCAAAAGCCAGCCTTAGGTAGATTCTAGAATCTGAAACTACAACCACACATCCAGTTAATCTGAGCTGCATTTGTCGCTTACATATGCACACACACATACAGAGTAAAGTGTCAAGAGCTCACAGAGAAATGGGACTATGAACATCTAAATAATTTAGTCAACTGTCAGCGACCTCAGTGTCAGGCTCAGCAGGATGCAGTGGTGCGGACCTGTAATGCCAGCTACTCGGGAGGCTAAGACACGAATTCAAGGCCAGCCTGGGCAAGTCTGTGAAATGCTGTCTCAAAATTTTAAAAACTCAGCAATGGAACACTTGGCTAGCACATGTGAGGTTCTGGGTTAAATTCCCAACACTAGCAAAAAAAGAAAAGAAAATTTCAGTCTTGCTATTCCCGGGTCAAGTAGTGAACTATCTTGCACCTGTTGCAGAGATACCACGAAGTAAAGCAATATTCCTTTTTATTCTACATGTATGATCTTTTCGCAAGTTCTTTCCCCCCTAAAACATAATCTCAGTTATGGGAAAACATGCTCATTTAAGATTGCTGAGTGGGGGAATAAAAACTATATGGATTAAAAGGGAAAAATGAGCTATTCCTTGGGGCCAGTCACTCAAGACAACCTCTGTCTTCGTATCCGCAGCCTATCCATCTTCATCATGACTTCTGGAAAAGTAGCGGCTATCGATCCATCACATCCCAGAATACTTCCTATTAGCTTCAAGTCCTATTTATGTCTCAATCAAGAGTTGAAGTTGAAGACAGACAGCTGAAGCCTCCAAGTATGGATAAGGAGATAGAAATGCTAATCACCACTTTGACCAGAATGTGCTGTCTATATTTGTTGAAATCGCACTGTACTGCATGAATATGAGTAATTAGTACACGCTATTAAAAAAATGGTTAAGGGTATTACTAGAACCGAGTACATAACCTAGAGGAAATGAAGGCATTCAATACAAGGTCACAAATATTATCATTATTATTTTATTTTTGTTTTTTTGTTTTTGAGACAGGGTCTCATTATGCAGTTCAGGCTGGCCCTGGACTCATTATGCAACCCAGTCTGGCCTCAAACTCACAGTGATCCTCCTGCCTCTGCCTCCCTAGTGCTGGGATTACAGGTATGCGCCACCACACCCGGCTGAAGGTCACAAATCTTAATGAAATAGCTATAAGAACTGTACACTCTCTGTACATTTAATTCTAAGTGAGAATAACAATTATTTGCTACTAATATGTGGATTTTTATGAAGTACTTATATTTACTCAGGAAATTTATTATAGCTAAATTTTCAGTCCTAATTACAATTAACTCTTATTTAATGAATGGACAAGAAACTAAGGGGAAAAAGTATTAACATCTAAGAAAAATGAGAAAGATCTCAGTCTTCATTACAATAGACATTAAATGAGAAAACAGTAAGACAAGAAACAATATACTTGACTGAATATGACTCCTATTACAATTCATAGGTCCATCATAATGGTTAATCATTCATTTACTACATTCCTTTTAAATCAACAACCATTTTCAATTCATTAACATTAGGATTCATAAAGGCAAGGGGAAAAATTACGAAGTCAACGTCATTTATTTTCCATGCAGTGAATTCAAGATCATCAAGGTAGTCTTCCATTAAAGGTGATTTTCTAAGTGTCTAAAAATGGAGAGGAGAAATTAAGTTTTGGGTCTACCTGAGTTGGTGACAGCCATTTGCCACTAAGTGTGAATGAAGGTGGGGAGGAGGATGGATAATCTGGTGGCAGTTCAAAGTTCAGCACAAGTGGAGGCAGAAAGCAAATGGTGTATTCAAAGCCACCATTCTGGAGACACGCATTTGAATTGCCTGAACCAAAAACAAAGATTAGAAAGGATCAGTTGGTCAACACCTGAGTGTCCATTACTGATGAGCAAGGCTCTCAAAAAGACTTTCTGCTTTAGTTGAGGGGATAAAATCCTCCAACGCGCTTTCTAATCCCTAATTTTAATTTCCTAGCCACCACCTTAAGAAAAAAAAAATCTAATCCTAGAAAAATCTACACGGTACCATGAAATACATAATGAAGACACACAATGTATTCTTGTACACACTTCTCAGGACGATTCTGACACTAATTTTTTTTTTTTTTTTTTTTTGCGGTACCGGGGATCCAACTCAGGACCTTGCATTTGCCAGGCAGGCGCTTGTGCCACTGAGCTACATCCCCAGCCCCACTAATGATTAAGTCACATAAAGTGTTTATTTCATCATTGGTTTACAGTGGGTGATTAAAAGACACAGCCTAGAAAAAAGAACACTTATCTCTTATCAAACTGATCATACCTTACTTAGACCAGCATGTGCCAACTACCCATGAATCACAGCAAGGGATGTTCCTCCCAGCGCAATCTTAGGCTTGAGGACAAGATACAGCACACACTTTCACATCTGGCCTCATTTCAATGATTACTGTTCTTTACTCAATGCCTCCAGAGTAGAAATACTGTGACAAAGGGGGTGTATCAAGGTCTTCTATGAATGTATCAAAGCAGTTTTGTTTTTACTGAAGCAAAAGGTTACAGAGGAACAGCATATGCCATTTGTTTATGGCAGCTGAAATGATTCTAGAAATCAAATAGTATTAACAACCACCACAGTACTTTGAAGCTGTCCAAGTGTTTTCACAGATATATTTCATTTTCTTTGATTACCCTTTTTTAACTATGGATGACTTGTGGCTGATAAAGTCTCTTAGAAAACAGAATGCATAAAATATGCAGGAAATCCAGGTATAATGGTGTATGCCTGTAATCCCAGCACTCAGGAGGCTGAGTCAGGAGGATCACCATGAGTTCGAGGCCAGACTGGTCTACACGATGAGTTCAAGGCCAGCCTGAACTACATAGCAAGACCTTGTTTCCAAAACCAAAAAAAAACAAAAAAAAAAAACCCAAAAAACCCAGCAGGGAAATACCCCAATTCAGTGGTTAAAAAGGTGCAATTAAACTGCAAACTATTTACCTCTCCTTCTAATTATTTTAAAGCACATATGGATAAAATCTGCAATAATACCATCTATCACTAATGCCTAGAAACAGAAAATGGCACACAGCTTAGAGTACACCAAACAATTGAAAATATTAAGGAAAAATCTACGTAAGAGAATATTATCAACTAACCGCTTACAAATATCTTGAAATTTTGTGGCAAATCCAAATAGATCCTGGTTTCTCCACCTTGGACAGACTCTGCTTTTCTAAACTCATCTCCAGCATAAATACTTGCCAGCGCCAGCAATTCATCCTCCTGAGCTTCTCGGTCTTCTGACGACATTTACTTTTCTGAGGAATTGAAAACAATCATTCAAATCAGTTATGAACAGAAAAATGCAGTGTTGAGGAAAGTTTAATGGTACATAACACAAACGTTCCTCACAAGCACCAAGGGATCACTATACTCGAGTTTCTGCTTAACTAAAACCACGAGCCCTGCCCCTCGTTCTATTAGCTTTGCAGCACAAACGGTCTTTTTCAAAAAAGGATGGTTGTACTGCTTTTATTTGCTGGTTTTATCAACTAGACATTATGACTGATTTAGAAAAAAAATACAATGTAAAAAAATTTAAGAGGACAAATCACAAACTGTTTTGACTTGTCCACTGGACTTAGAAAAGCAGCTTATTTGCAAAAAATTGGAAGTAATTTGATATGCATCTTAAGTTTTGGGGGTGTCGGGCGGATGGGATGGGACTGAACACTATGCTGTGCATGGAAGGGTGTTTAACAGCATCCCCAGGCCTGTGCTCACTAGAGGCCAGCTCTGGCCCTGCGCAAAGAGTTGTGACACTAAAACCTAAGTCTAGGTGGGCAGCAGAACTGTTTCCAATTGAGAAGACCCTGTTTTAGAGGATGTGACAGACAAGGCATCATATAAGAAAGAAAGATAACTGAGCAGGCAACGAAGTAATATTACAATTTTGAAAGAGTATCTGATTTGGTCAAATGTTAAAGCCATTAATGTTAAGAGCTACTATTATTTTAGGTAACTAACAGTCAAAATATCATACAATGACATTATAAATCAATGCTTTTTCAGTTGCGATGACACAAAGATACAGCACAATTTCAGATAATTTCAAAAGGAAAAATAGGCAATGAAAATCCTTGGTAATTGATTTTAAAAATTACCACTCTGTTACCTAAAACGTTGGGCATAATTGCAGTTGCTCCCCTCTCAGCTACAAACTTTGTAAAAAATTGAAATGCACAAAATTGAAAGGTTAGGATGTAACATAGTTTTCTCACTCTATTTTTTAAATTTTATTTTTATTTTTTAAATTTTAAAAAATAAAAGGAAAGCTTATTAACAGACATCCATTTACAAAATAGCATAAGAACAATACAAGCAATACTGAATTACAGACAAAGTGGTGGGAAATTAACAATCGTTGCTGTATTACATATTGATGTGGTTTCTCAGGAAAACAAATAACAGACATGCAAAACTGATCAAATAATCATTAACTGATCCTTTCAGTAGAGCCATAGAAATTAGCAATACAACTATGTGAGATATCCTGTGTACACATATGTACATGGTTTTCCCGTTCTGTCTTTTCTCTTTTCCCTCAGTTTTCTCATTCTAAAAAGTAGCGAAGTTAAACAAATCCATGTAAAATGATTCCATTTTCTGAAAACTGTGATTCCCCAGCAATGTCAGTGACTCTGCTTCAGCTGCATCTCTAAGGCATAGGGACATGTTCTGTTTGAGGTCAGTCAGTACCTGTTAATAGTAACCAGAAGGAAGGATATTAACACTGCAGTCTGTATTTCAGTTCTGTTTGTAATTTGTGCAAATCCCATTCATTCTCCAGCCAGTGGAGCTGAGACTGCTGAAGCTGGATAGGATGCCCAGAGGTGGGACTCATACTAAGATACACTATGAAAATCCTGCCATCTGCAGAAAAGAAATACGAAAGATGGTATTAGAAATATGGAATTTAAATTCCAAATTTCCATTATTACCGTGTAAGTCAAACACATTCTAACATACTGCCAATCCTTATCTACAACTGCACATGGGTATTACTCTTAGGACAGAATGAGTTATGTGGTTACAGGGGCAAAGAGCATGTTCCCTGCCATGGCAGGCGCCTTATCTGACTGCCCTCAGCCTGGGCAGGAACACCAAGGTCACATGTGGAGACAGGCTACTACACCCCAGAACAAACATGTAGTTTGTTTTTTTCTCTTCTTCTTGTACTGTTTCACTGCCCATATGCCTCCGGTTTCCTCTCTGCCATGCCCATTAATTAACCTTCCCAGAGATACTCAAGGTTAGATTAACTTGGCTAGAAGGATATTTTTCTTTCTCTCTTTTTTTTGGTCATGCTGGGGATTGAACTCAGGGCCTCATGCATGCTAGGCAAGCTGCATCCCCAGACAAGGAAAATATTTTTAAACAAAACAAGACCACACACTTTTAAGGTTTAAAAACACAAACTTTTAAGTTTTATTCTAAATGTTTTTGAACCAAACTTCTGTTGCTTTCGTTTTTTTTTTTTTTTTTTTTTGAGATAGCATCTCCATATGTAGTTCATGCTGGCCTTGAACTCATTATATAGCCCAAACTGGCCTAGAATTTGTGGTGATCCTCCTGCCTCAGCCTCCCAAAGGCTGGGATTACAAGCGAGCACCGCCACCACATCCAGCTAGAACTAGACTTCTAAACTGGGATTCATGAGGGAAGGGACATGTGGTCCACATATAGGTTATGCAAAGTCCCATGAATATCTTAAAACTAAATGAAAATATATGAAACCGTAATATTATTAAATTAGATTCTCAGATGTATGACTCCGAAATAAGTTAAGAATGGTAGTCAAAACCAGTTTACATTTATCAAACATCTTGTACCCTAGTAGATCTTTTCACCTTCCTTACCTTACCTCGGTCTTCAACCAGTACAGCACCCTGATCCTCAACAGTTTTACCAGGTTACGGTAGCATGTGGTGGTGGTAACAGGATGAAGCTTTTCGCATCTTTTAAAAACATTCACACAAAGTATAAGAGATGCATTTGTGGACTTTATGGTTTTAGGTTAGCCATCTCTACCTTCCCGGCACAACACGGTCTCCCGAGACTTTTTAAAATCCCAATTCCCAGGCCACACCCCGGGGCAATTAAGTCAGGCCTGTACTTTTCAGGGCTCACAGGCGCAGCCAGGGCTGAGAACCTGTACTCAAGCCAAGTTTCTTTTCAGCAGCTCCTCACGATGGGGAGCGCATCAGACCCCGGGTGGTGAAGCTGCCAGAGGGCCCCAGCGGCTCCCTCCATTTCCTTCTGATTGATCCCATTCGGTCTGAAGCTCACCTCCAACGCGCGTATTACTTGGTACTTTCCACTTATACACGTCTTTACCTTCCCTATAACGTTATCACATCCCACGCACTGCATTACGGTAGTTTATGAACTTTCCTACTAACCCGCACCAATCCCTCCGACAAAGACCAAGTGTCAACGGTGCGTCATTCTCAGCTGGCAACGACACGCACCAGACACTGGAAAGATGGTAACAAACTGTGATGTGACGAAATTCCAGCGTGCTAGAACGGGGGACCGGGAGCAGAGGGTTCGGTGCGCAACCAGAAAGAACGCTGTCTGGCCATGACAACAGTAACCACTGCTGAGCTCGTAACTGCTGCGTCAGGCCTCGTGCTAAGCTCTTTCAGGGCAGTAACTATTGCTAGATTCCTGCAACCACGCGAAACAGGTTGTGTCCATTACACAACTGAGAAAAATGTGTTTAGGTCCCCTTCTGGCTCAAGGTCACACAGCTGAAATGTAACTAAATCTGGATTTACAACGCCGGCTCTGTACATCGCTAGCACTGAGTCTAGCGAGAACTGCATCATCAGACAAGCGATCGAGCTCAGTGTTAGTCTGCAGCAAAGCAGAAAGCGCTTCCGCGGGGAGGGAAGCCCCACCTCCACCCGATCCGGGCCTGGAGTCCGCCTCGCTCTCCCAGGCCGCACCGTGCGGGCCCGCACTCGGGCCCGGGCTTAGCCCCGCGGGCTCGGCTCGTCGCTGCCGCCGGTCTCCACCGTGGCCGCCAGCGTGCAGAGCTGCGTGCCACTCACCAAACCGGGGGCGAGGCCCAGGGCACAGGCGCCGCGCAGCCGGTAGGGATGACCCGTACCCGGTGTCCCCAACGGCAGGACTTGGCCCCCCTCCACCCCCGGGGCCCCGGGAAAAGCGTGGGCCGAGCCGCCCGTCCCGGTCTGGGTCCGGGGTCGCCAGGGCGAGCGCGACCCGGCCGCCTTTCTCCGGCTCTCCGCCCACGCTGCGAGCCGCGCCGTACCTTCGGGCCGCCCGCGGAGTCCAGACCGAGAGCTCCGCGATGCGCCAGCGCCCGCCCAGCCCGGAGACGCGGGGTCACCGCGCACCGCCTCTTCCGTTCCGAGCGGCCGCCGCGCCGGCGGCAGCGGCTTCTGCGCAGCCGTGCGGCCCGGCCCCGGGCGCCCTCCGCAGAACGCAGGTGGCGCTGCAGGCGCGGTCGCGGCGGCCCTCGGAGGCGGCCAGCTGCAGGTCTTTCCGAAGAACCGGGCGCAAATGCAGGTCTTGGCCATCAGACTGGGGCTGGGGGCTTCAGTAGTTCCACCTGGGCCCCAGGAGTTAGAATTTTTGCCAGTCTCTAGAGGTGGACCCGAGTCAGTGGACTAACCGGGAAACGGCTCCGGCTCTTCCTTCAGGCCGCTGAGCCAGCGCTCCGCGCCCACTGCGTAAGCGCTCGCTCTGGCTGCTCTCAAAACAGCGCTGCTCCAGAGGATGCTTCCAGCGCAGCGCTAAGTGCTTTATGTGCATTCTGTCTTCACTTTGATTTAGGTGCCATTTGTTACTCTCAGTTTACAAAGCCCGAAAGTACTGACCCAAAATTCAAGTGAGTGTTGAGATACTAAGTTAAATGTTCCCAAGTTTACACTGTAGTACAAAAAGTAACTAAAGGTGAATCAGAGATCTAAACGTGAGAACAAAAGCTATAAAATACTAAGAAGAAAATGTAGGAATATTTTCTCGAACGTGGGTTAGGCAATAGTTTTTAACATATGACACTAAAAGTACAGGTACCAAAAGAATATGTTGGATTTATCAAAAATTTTAAAAATTGTGCCTCAGAGGACACTATCAAGAAAATGAAGGGCAATCTTTTTGGGCCTTCTCCTCTCTCTCGGGAGCTATTCCTATTCCCCATTCCCTCAGCCCTTTTCTCCAATAAATTTTCCTACTCTTAAAAAAAAAAAAAGAAAGAAAAAAGAAAGTGCGGGAGGCTGAGGCAGGAGGATCGTTGTGAGTTCAAGGCCAGCCTGAATTGCATAGTGAGACTTTGTCTCAAAAAGACAAAAAAAAAGTAAAGATAACCATAGAATAAAATAGAATATTCATAAATCATATGCCTAATAAAGACCTGTTATCCAAAATATATAAAGAATTCTTGTAACTCAACAAAAAGCCAGGCAAAGGCTCTGATTAGGTAGTTCTTCAAAGAAGATATGTAAATGTACTGTGAGCAAAAGTTAAGGGGGAAATGCAAATCAAAACCACCATGAAAATCCACGTCATACCTACTAAGGTGGTTGTAGTAAAAAAAAAAGAAAAAAAGACACTTGCTGGGCATGGTTGCGCATGACTATAATCCAGCATTCTGGGAGGCTGAGGCAAGAGGACCCAAAGTTCAAGCCCAGCCTGAGCAAATCAGCAACTCCTTATTGAGACTGTGTCTCAAACTAAAACATCTAAAAGGGGGCAGGTTGGGGTGTAGCTCAGTGCAAAGGCCTTGGGTTTAATTCCTAGTTAGGGGGAGGAGGAAGGAATAGAAAGTATTGGTAAGGATGTAAAGAAATTGGAAACTTCACATACTGCTAATTGGAATGAAAAATGGTACAACCACTTTGAAAAAGTTTGGTGGGTCCTCAAAAACTTAAACAGTTATATTAAGAATCAGCAATTCTAGGCTGGGCGTGGTGGCGCATGCCTGTAATCACAGCACTCAGCAGGCTGAGACAGGAGGATCATTGTGAGTTCGAGGTCAGCCTCGGCTGCAAAGTGAGCTCAAGGGCAGTCTAACCTGCATAGCGAGACCCTGCTTCAAAAAGAAAAAAAAAACAGCAATTCTATTTTTTGATATACCCAAGTGAATTGAAAACGTTTGCACAAAAACTTGGACGTGAATATTCATATCAACAATATTCACAGGAGCTAAAAAGTAGAAACAATCAAAGCTCTTCATCAGTGAATGAGTGGATAAATCAAATATGGCATATGCACACAATGGAATATTATTCAGCGATAAAAAGGAGAGGACTAATGATACAGGCCTCAACGTGGATAAATCTTGAAAACATGCAAGTGAAAGATGCCAGACACAAAAGGCCACATATTATATTTTTCCGTTTGTATTAAATATCAAGAAAAAACAAATCTATAGAGACAGAAAGTAGATTAGTGGTTGCCAGGGACTGAAGCAGGAAGGAATAGGAAGTGACATTAAAGGGCGTTGCAGGGGAGGATAAAAACGTTGTGGAATTAGAGAATAACAGTTGCACAACTTTATGAATGTCCTAGGCACCCCTGGCTTGTGCATTTTTAAGGATTAATTTTATTATGTGTGAGTTACATCTCAATTAAATTTGCTTAGGTACAAAGCATTGTTTTCAGTATTTAAATGGCAAAAATACTGGTTTCTGCACCTGGGAGCCATCAAAATAGTGTGCGTGTAATGATCTAATGAGGGCCTATGTCTTCCGCACCCTGTATTACCTCCCCGAAAGGTAACCTGCAGAGCTCAGCCTCTGCCCAAGCCTCACGAGTCTAGGGCTCTTGTCCACCTTCCTGTTGTTGCTAGTTTTCTGTATACAAGTCTTTGCGTGTGTGTGTGTGTGTGTGTGTGTGTGTGTGTGTGTGTGTGTGAGAGAGAGAGAGAGAGAGAGAGAGAGAGAGAGAGAGAGACAGAGACAGAGAGACAGAGAGACAGAGGGAGAGAGAGAGAGAGACTGGGGACTGAATCTAGGGCCCCACACATGCTAAGCAAGTGCCCTGCCACTGAATTACGCCCCCAGCCTTTTTTATTTTGTATTTTGTAACAGGGTCTCACACAGTTGCCCAGGCTGGGCTCAAATTTGACATCGTCCTTCCTCAGCCTCCCAAGTAGCTGGGGTTACAGAAGTGTGTGACTGTGCCCAGCTGTATGTACTATAAATCTTGTCACACAACAGAAAACTATCCCAGAATAGATCCCAAAGCCAGAAACATACCCCTTAACAACACAGTAAGAGGAAGAAGGATCTCCAAAGTCATTCATCAATGTCATTATTCATGTTTAGCTGAAGGAATAAAACCAAAAGCAAAACTCATGCAGCCTTACCTGGGGGTGCTCAAGAGCTAAGAGCAGAAGTGTCCCAGAAATCTCTGTCTCAAAAAGTGAGGAAGCCCAGGAACCAGTTTGGGAAAGTCATAAAGTTGCAGCAGGGGTGAATTGTGACATCGTCATGACCTCATGTCAGAGGTCACAGGGCAGAGAGGAGAGAATTTCAAAGCAGTGTTAATAATTTGGTGAATGTTAAAAGTGAATTAAAGTTTTAGGGCCTGTTTTTGGGGAATGGATTAGATAAGGAAGGTCTTTGAATTTTCTCTCTCCTTTTTTTTTTTTTAAACCTTTTTGAGACAGGGTTTCACTATGCAATTCAGGCTTACCTTGAACTCACTTTGTAGCATTGGCTTTAGACTCATGGTGATCCTCCTGCTTCAGCCTCCTGAGTGCTGGGATCACAGTCATGTATCACTATGCCCAGCTTTTTTTTTTTTTTTTTTTTTAGAGGATCTTGCTTTGTATTTTGGGATAGTCTTGAACTCACTGTGTAGCCCAGGCTGGCCCCTAAACTTAAGGTGATCCTCTTGCCTCAGTGTCCGAGTTCTGGGTTTGCAAGCATGTGCCAAGTTTTCTCTTTAGACTCCAAGAAAATAACAGACTTCTGTGTCTCCGGTTTCTTACACCCGGTTACACTCGTATATTGAGCTATTCCCCGTTTACTCAACTTGCCACTATTGAAGCACTTTACATGAATTGTATCATTTCAATGCTCAGAACTGCAAGACCTAGGTAACTTTGTCTCCCTAGTTTACGGAGGGAGAAACTGAGGCACTAAGGATGAAGTAATTGTTTCCTATAGTGGTGGGGCCAGGGTTAGGGCCAATTCTTTATCCGTCTAACCCTCTCTCATAGCCTGAAGGAGAATTTTGAGTTTGCTGGAACAGAGAGAGATTCAAGTAGTTCTGGCCTGAAAAATTAAGTGGGCAGGCCCTAGGGAAGTTTTTCTTTTTTTTCTAGGGAAGTTAACATTAGAGTCCATGGTAATGATAGGTAAGAATGGAGAGAGACAGAGAGAGGCACTCAGCTCCATCCCTTGTCCTCAGATGTTGGAGCTGAGGGTAAGGGGAGGATGGAGTGTGTGTCTAGACCAGGCCATCGAGTAGAGAATAGGAGCCTGCCGCAGAACAGACTTCTTACCTCAGAGGTTGGCTGGTTGGCCTCCCTTCAGTGCTTCCAGCTGCCACGAATATCCAGTGAGTGTCCAGAAACTGCGGAGCTCTGGACCTTCCCAGTGGGTGAGGCTTTTTCTCAATGGCTACGACTCACAAGAACCCCTGAAGCAGGCTCTTGACACAGGGGGGTGGCAGTGGAGGACAAAGGCTCTGCCCAACTCATGGGTAAAACCGGATGGTCAGTGCGGGCCCCAACCAGTACAGAAATATCACTGAGTTCTTGCTTTTGCCTTGTCATTGTACAAGGAGTGATTGCAAACTACCATGAATGTTTACATTTGTTTTGTTTGTGATACTGGGAGTCGAACTCAGGACCTGGCACTTGCCAGGTGCTTATGCCACTGAGCTACATCCCTGTCCCTTCTTTTTTTTTTGGAGACAGGGTTTTGCTATGCAGCTCAGGCTGGCCTTGAGCTCACTTTGTAGCCCAGGCTGATCTTGAACTCACAACAATCCTCCTGCCTCAGCCTCCCAAGTACTAGGATTACAGGCGTGAGCCACCACACCTGGCTGAATGTTTACATTTGGGAAAAACTATTGTAATAAAAGACAGTACCAGTACTGCCCCTCCTAATACTCCCCTTGCTTTGAGTATAACCAGTCCTTTTTGCTGTTTTCTGAAGCAGGTCTGGAAATCCTCCTCTACGGGTGTCTTTATGAGAGATGATCAAAAATACACTGAATGTTGCTACCATGGACCTTCCAACAACAAAGTAGGCTCGTAAAAACCGTGATCTCATCCACCCTATTGATCAGATCTGGTGCCGTACAACTTCTGTCTCTTCTCCAAAGTCAAAATGAACATGATAGGTAAATGTTTTGAATTGATTTAGGACACGCAGGCAGCCAGAACAGCAAGACTATAGACATTCATAAAAAATACTCCAGAACTGCTTCAGAAAGTGGCAAGAACAATGGCATGTGTGCATTTAGAATGAGGGTGGGATTTGAGGGTGAACGGCGATGTGTTTTTTACTGTAATAAATATTTTTAACTCCAACACAAACCATATTTTTCTACCATACCTTGTAAATGAGCTCATCATATCAATCTTAAAAGTCTGTTATCAAAAAAAAGGTCTGTCATCACATAGGAATCTGAAAACTTGTATTGGCTGTTGTTGTTTTTTCAAATGGAGGCTTTGTCCTTAAAAAAGATCTGGGCACTGCTACGCTGGAAGCACAATGTTAATAACTCACACTTAGACCCTGCTGTCAATGCTGTGTACCGACTGAGCAAAACCGCACTGCGTAGCTGTTGTCATCCTCCTCCTCCTCATCACCTTCATTCTTATAAAGCTAAGGGCATGAAGACAAAGAGTTGATGAGCTGGCTTGCCATGGTCCCACAGAGGGTAAGTTATACAGCCAAGCTTTCAGCGCAGGCAACTGGAACCCTGAGCCCACGTCATTGACCCCAAGGCCACGCTTGGGCCAAGCTGACTCTTTCCCCCCCGGAAAGTGGTCAGGTGAGTCTGTAAGGAGAAATAGCCAGAGGACCTGTGTGCTCAGTTTCCCTGGTCAGTGCAGCCCAACAATAGCATAGGTCATCCCAGGGTTACCCGAAGACAGTCTCCTACCCAGGCTTGAGGTTTTTGACAGCATAAGATATTTTCTGAGCTTCTGATGCTAGGTAAAATGTGATTTACAATAATAGGCACGGAATGATCATGTTTATACTTGCAACCTGGCACTTTATTATTATCCCCCTGAATAACAGTGAAAAGAGTTTTGTAACCTCAAGGTAACACGGCTCTGTAAGAAGGAAAGAGGTGAGATTTAGCAGCTGCTGCCACCATAAATCAGTGTGTGCCTGTTTCTCTCAGAGCTCCAGGCTCAACTCCTGGCTGTCATAAACTTGTAAAGGAAAGTCCCATGAGAATTTATGTAATGATGGGAAGACTCATTTTGCTTCCTGCAGGAGCCTTTCTGAAGCAAGGAGAGAATTAGGCTGATTAGATTCTGTACGAAGGAAAAAAAAAAACCCAAACCAGTGGTTTAGAGGAAGGGAAAGTGGGTCAACTTGAGTTACTTTCCCTTGCCAAAAAAATTGACCTTGTATATGAAGAAGAACATGCTGAATTCCACCAAATAAGTGAATGACTGGATGACCGAATGATTTAATGACTGAGTGTGATCCAGGCTTCCTCTAGGGTGGTTCTTTCAGCGTGAGAACAGTTCGATCCTGGAGTGACCCAGAAATGCTGAGTACATAACAAAGCCAATCAACAGAGTCAGCTTCTGAATATTCATGCCCAGACGAGGCACCTCGTCAATATGTTTGACTTTTGTGTTTACTGGTATATTTTCAGATGCACTGTGTAAACTAGACTTCTGGGGGTAGCGGGAGAAAGGAAAAGATAATTCTGTTGAGAGAATACATTATTGCTAGACAGAGTTGTTAGATAAACATACAAAAAGGATTCATTGTTTTTCTGGAATTCAGATTTAACTGGGTATCCTGTCTTTTTATTTGCTAAATCTGGCACTTGATATCTAGGTTAATAACTGTAAGTGAGAGCAGAAGATAGTTCAGGGGACATTCCCATACCTGAGGGTCAGAAGGTAGGAAAAC
Source organism: Dinomys branickii (assembly GCA_004027595.1). Lineage (NCBI taxonomy): Eukaryota > Metazoa > Chordata > Mammalia > Rodentia > Dinomyidae > Dinomys > Dinomys branickii. The sequence continues at coordinate 44,548 of PVLD010002035.1, forward strand.
CAGAGGCGATATCTAAGAGGCAGACAAAAGTGTGTGCAGAAACACAGAGAAAGCCAGGTGAGGACTGAAGTCTGACGAGTAGTGCTACAGGTGGCAGGGACAGGTCTGGACCAGGAAGACACTGAGCAGGAAAGCACCCCAGCTTCCTTAGCGAGCTGTGAAATTGGCTCTAGACTTTGACTCTGTAAGGTTCCTAGCACTCCTGAAAAGTTTTAATCAGTGTTTGCAGTGAGGTTGGGGTAGAGATACATGCATATCAGAATTGCAATAGTATATAAAAATTTAAATCTGTGTAACAGAAATAGCACGCTTTCCCTGTGAGGGCTGGGGGGAGAGATGTGTAGGCAACCTTTACCAACCCAGAACTCAAGACGGTCCGGTTTTGTGGTTACCAGAGCATAAAATAAAATTTTAAAAATAACAGTCTTTTTTCGTTGAAAATCATGAAGAATATAGTTTGCAACAACTCATCAGAAGCCTTTGTCAACATCCTTCAAAGTCAACGACCTTCAAAGCCTCTGTTGTTTTATTTTAAAGAGAATAAAAAATAAGAAAAAAACAAAAACAGTACACAATTTCAAAACAAGATGATAGGAAGTTAACAATGGTTGTTATATTGCATATTGCTATCTTCAAAGTAGTTGCTCAGATCACCAGACATAGGCCTGCAAGAGTGATCAAACAACTAGGCATGAACTGTTCCTCTCAATACATGTTGTTTTCTTGTGTATCCATCTTCATAATTTTTTCAACTTTCAACATTCCCTCATCGTGTATAGCTGCTTATCCTCTTTCCAACAAAAAGATCCAACTAACCTCATCAACCCTGTGCCCCAAAGATCTGAAAGGTGCCCCTTTTGGAAGGGGGAGGGGCTTGAACTACAAACTACAGAATGGTCTTTGGCAGATGAGGAGGGGTGAATTATGAGTTTTCAAGCCCCTGAGCCTTGCAAAGCTTTCCAGGTGATTCTGCCACCAGGCCCCTTTGAGAACTACCAGTCTTAGCCAAGACAGAAAGTAATTCTATGTTTTGAAAAGTTCTGTTTCACAGTGTTTCTGCATTGGACCCAGAAGGAGGTGTCATTGCATGGAAGTAGACATCTGTCCTCTGTCCCAACAAAGTCCACAAAGTGACACACCAGGAGCAGGTAACCCAGAACATTTAGCAAAATCCCCTGGTCAGCATTCCTGGACACACTGGCTCTAACTTCAACAAGTCTTGCTGGGAAACGTGGTTGAACGTGGATGGTCCTCCCACGTTCTGGACTGGAAATACCCTGAGGACGCGGCTTCTTGGGACCGCCTTGGGGTGGTGCTGTGGCAGCAGCTCGGCAGATTCACGGGGAGCCAGTCTTGGATCCCTGAGCCCTGAGACTGGGCAGCCAGTCCAGCAGGACCTTCATGGTGGGGGGGCGTGATCCTAACCATCCAGCCAACCCAAGAGTCCCAAAAGGGGCAGAGTCACATCCTACTTATCCACCCCGCAAGGTACCTCAGGACTACAGCATTTTCTTGTTTTTGTGTTTGTATTTCTAGGGATGGAACCCCAGCCTTGTGCACGCTAGACAAACTCCGAGGTACTTCCCCAGCCCAAGGCTGCCGAGATCTTTTGAAAAGATCCCCTGACCCTCATCCTTCCCACTTCACTGTGTAGTCAGTCCTCCCCTATGTCTAAGGATTAGGGTATAAGTGGCTTAAAGTTTGGGCTGAGCAAGGCCTTAAAGCACCAATTCTTCTTTAAAACATACTTAGGACTTGAGGGAGGTTCTCCTCAGTTGTTTCAAACCTGTTTGAGAATATTACCTTTGCTCCTTCAAACCTGTTTTTCAAACTCAGAGAAATGAAGTCTTTCTGGACAAACTCTAGTGACAGCTGCATTTACCCCTTGACATGGGTCTGCTAAGGGTCAACAGAGCCCTGCAGCCAGGAGAGAAAATGACTAAATGGAGACCTTTATCCCAGAGGTGATTGCCTGTCAACAGTCCAGCGCCTCTGTTTTCTAGCTTTGAATTTTTAAAATTTGGTCTTAACTTCTTAGCTTAAACACGCAACAATAAAAAACTACAGTGCAGTTCAAATTCACACTTTCTTCTGAACTGAGTCCATGTTTTGTATCTATGGCCCGAGTCACGACAACACGACACATTTGCAGGTACACAGCGTGTGTGACACAGGTGACATACTTTGTTACATGTAATTATCATGTATGTGTATGTAATGTATAACATTGTCTTTTCTAGAGTGTAAACTACACAGGTAGGATCATAAAGTCCTTTCTTTCCTTCTAGGGCACTGGTCTACATCCGGCTTTCCAGTAAGAGGTACTGTTGTCAGCACGTGTAGCTCCTCCTGTTGTGTCCTTTTGCACAGCACAGGTCCTGTGTATGTAGCTGTCCCCCCGCTGTACCTTCTGTGCCTCTGTGCCCTTTTCTCTGCCTTTGGCCACCAGGTGGCATTCTGAAAACATTGCCATCACTAGAGGTTTCCGCATCGAAGCTTCTCTGCAGAACTCAACTGGCCTCCCTCGCTCTTCTTGGCTTCTTTCCAACCCATCTTCCAGAGAGCGGCTGAACAGCCTTCCGGAGGGCAACGCTACATGATCTTGTACAAGTTACCTGTGCTCTGGGCTCAGCTTCCTCAACCTGATGGGGGTGGTTGTACAAGAGGCATCAGAAAATATAGGTAAAACACACAGGACATGGCATGTTGATGGTATTCTCCTAGCCTGCTTTGAGTCTTTCAAAAGCTCCTGCAGGGCCTTCAGGACAAATTTTAAGCCTCTAACGTGGAACCCAGATCCTTTATCATCTGATCTGATGATCCCTGGTTTTATCCCCAGTCCCACCTTCCTCCTCCCAAAACCGTAAGGATCCAGATCCCCACAGGCCTTTGCCCATTCTGCTCCCTCCCCCTGCTTTGCCTCTTTCCTTCTGCCCACCCACCTTCCCCTGGCTACCTCCTCCTCTCCACCAGGGCCCAGTGTGCGCCTCCAGGGGGAGCAGGCCAGACCTCCAGGCCTGAAGCCAGAGCAGCTACACGAGGCTTGTTTCTTTCATTTTATTTCCCTCACCCTCATCTGAGACCAGAAGCCCCTCAGGTGGTTAGACCTAGGGTTAGGTAGAGAGGTACCTGCCTCGCACAGAGGATAAATGAGGCTGTCACATACACTGTCTGTCACTAGAGGACAATGAGCTCCCACTGTGGCCCTGTGCTCCAAGGGCCCTGCTTCCCCTCGCAGCAGAGGCAGAATCTTGTCAAACTTGAGAAAAGTGGAACCTGGGAAATAGGATTCCTGGCTAAAGCAAAGCAAAAAAACAAAAAAACAAAAGAAACCCCAGAGAGCAAATGCGCGAGCATCATTGCTGTCTGCACATGGGACATAACCTAGAAGATGTAGAAAGGTCAGATTATAGTCCTAACATACTCTCTCTCTGCCAGGACCTGCACTGGGCCCTTCACGTGTAAGGCTCATTTATCCTTACCATAAACTTACAGGACGGGTGACAGCCACACTCTGGAGGAGACTCAGACCCTTGGGGGTCAAGTCATCTGTGTGCAGTGTCTCAAAGCTTGTGAGGCCCTGCCGGTCCCCAAAGCCACCCAAGCTTCAGAGCCCTTGGATCCTGTGATTTAATGGGTTTCAGTGAAATGGTAAGGAAAGCTCCTGGGGCGGAGTACAGGATAAAAGGAAACAGGAGACAGCGGGAGCTGGAGAGGAGGCAGGTAGCTGCTCTCCAGACACCCCAGTCCTGGTGCCCTGCACCTCCATGCCCAGAAGCCGGGGCTGCTGCAATATACGGCCCCTAGGACCAATTCCAAACACCCGTCTGGGGAAGCTAGCCTTAATTCGCAGCCCCTCTAATACTTTACAAACCTCTAGACTCACCCTCGAGGTGGTGTGTAAGGCTGGAGAAGAAAGAGAGGCAACCAGGCCACCTCAAGGGCCACCCACGCAAACTGACCACTCATCTCGTCTCTGGACCTCACCTCTGTATGTGCATGAGGGGGATAATGGGAGGGACGCACACCTTAAAACATCCAGGGGCCGCACCCGGGAGCAGGGGTGGAGGTGGGGGTGCTTTTCATGAGCAGAAGTAGGGAGAGAAGAATTGGAGGAAGGGAGGGAAAGACTTAGATGAAAGGCAGAGAGGGAAGGTGTGGGAGGAGGAACTGTATAAAAGTCTCCAAGCCAGAGGAGCAGAAGCTGGGGGTTCCCCAGACAGGGACTCAGGCTGGACCAGATGCAGAGAACAATAGACCTCAGGGATGGGGCCGGAAGGGAGCGGGGAGGGGAACTGTACAAGCCAGGTCAGACAGGCCCTCGCAGCTTCTGGAGCCAAGGCCAGGGGTACTCTTGTGGGTCAGCGTGAGCAAGGGCTGCCCCAGGGTCAGAGCAAGAGCTAGCTGCAGCTGTAAGGTATACAGATTACACCATCGACCCCACAAGCAATAACGTCACTGCTTGTGATTCAGGGCCAGGCCCAGGCCAAGGCCCTTCATGCATTATTTCATTTAATCCTCACAATTTCCTGCCGAGAGCTGTGCAATTCTTACCGTCAGGCCCACTCAGAAAATGAGATAATGGAGGCCCAGAGGTTAAGGGACTAGACCCAAATGACCCAGTTACTAATAGGCAAAGTTAGGATTTGAACTCAGGCAGTTTAGCTCTGATGGCTGCTCTGTTAATCACAGCTGCTTCCTAGTGAGACAAACATGGGTATTTAGGGCAAAGTCAAGACTGAGGAATAAATAAGTACAGGAAAAAGACCATAGCAGGAGGAGGAATAATGGCGAAAAGACAGAAATAGAGATGTGGAGGGAAAAGAGACAGGCAGAAGCTCAAGTTCTCTGCTCGTTGGCCACGGAGAGTCTCCCTCAGCAGCTGCCTAGCTCTGTGGACAGTTCCTTCCCATCCGGCCTGTCCCGGGAGCCTGGCCTCATCCTCCCTCATCCTCAGCAGCGGTGCAGGCCTCAGCTTCACAGGAAATGCTCTTTCTCTAATTGGCATTGAAATTCACAGCCCTCCCTTTTCCTGTAGGTGGGGTTTCCATAGGAAAAAGCTGCTTCTCTGTTTCCCCAGCCTAGTAACTATTTGGAAATTAGATCCCCCACATCCTGCTCTTCTGGGTCAAGTTCCTCTTGGACCAGCTCTCATCCATCATTGCTACTGTGGACTGGCAATTTTACTTCATCGGTACTCAGACCTCTCAGATCCTTCCAGTGAAGATGGGCTTGCCTGGGAACCCTATTCCTACCACCGTCTTCTAAATATGGGACGAGGTTGTATCACTGGGCCTAGGGGCAGGAGAACAGGGCTAATTAAGCCATCCAGGAAACACTGGAGGACTTGCCCAGACTTTGAAGAGCTCTAGCGGTTTCTGAATCTGGCGGTAAGCATGATGCCACTTCTGCAGTTTCTGCTGGGGCTTTTGGGGCCAGGTGGCTACTTGTTCCTTTCAGGGGACTGTCAGGAGGTGGCCACTCTCATGGTGAAATACCAAGTGAGCGAGGAAGTGCCATCTGGCACAGTGATAGGGAAGCTGTCCAGGGAACTGGCCTGGGACGAGAGGCCTGGACCTGTGAGAGCTGTCTTCCAGGTCTTGCAGCTGCCTCAGGCACTCCCCATTCAGGTGGGCGCTGAGGATGGCTTGATCAGCACTGCGAGGCGGCTGGATAGAGAGCACCTATGCCAGCAGCAGGATCCCTGCCTGGTTTCCTTTGACGTACTTGTGAAAGAGGAGCTGGCTCTGATCCATGTGGAGCTCCAAGTGCTGGACATCAACGACCATCAGCCACAGTTTCCCAAAGGTGAGCAGGACCTGGAAATCTCTGAGAGTGCCTCTCTACACACGCGGATCCCCTTGGACAGAGCTTTTGATCCAGACACTGGCTCCAACACCGTGTACTCCTACAGCCTGTCCCCCAGTGAGCACTTTGCCCTGGATGTCTTTGTGGGGCCTAATGAGACCAAACATGCGGAACTTATGGTGGTGAAGGAGCTGGATAGGGAAGTCCGCTCATTTTTTGATCTGGTGTTGACTGCCTATGACAGTGGGAATCCCCCCAGGTCAGGCACCAGCTTGATCAAGGTCAATGTCCTGGATTCCAATGACAATAGCCCTGTGTTTTCTGAGAGTTCACTGGAACTACAGATCCGAGAAGATGCTGCCCCTGGCACGGTCCTCATAAACCTGACAGCCACAGACCCTGACCAAGGTCCCAATGGGGAGGTGGAGTTCTTCCTTGGCAAGCACATGCCTCCAGAGGTGTTACACACCTTCAGTGTCAATGCTAAGACAGGCCAGGTCACTCTGTGCCAACCCCTAGACTATGAGAAGAATCCTGCCTATGAGGTGGATGTCCAGGCACGGGACCTGGGTCCCAATTCCATCCCAGCCTATTGCAAAGTCTTTGTCAAGGTTCTGGATGTCAATGATAATGCTCCCAGCATCCACATCACATGGGCCTCCCAGTCATCACTGGTGTCTGAAGCTCTTCCCAAGGACAGCTTTGTTGCTCTTGTCATAGCAGATGACTTGGACTCAGGAAAAAATGGTCTGGTCCACTGTTGGCTGAATCAAGATTTGGACCACTTCAGGCTGAAAAGGACTAATGGCAACACCTACATGCTGCTAACCAATGCCACACTGGACAGAGAACAATGGCCCAAGTACACCCTCACTGTGTTCGCCCAGGATCAAGGAGCCCGCCCCTTATTGGGCAAGAAACAGCTCAATATTCAGATCAGTGATGCCAACGACAATGCACCCGTGTTTGAGAAGAGCTGGTACGAGGTCTCCACTTGGGAAAACAACCTACCCTGTCTTCACCTCATCACCATCAAGGCCCGCGATGCAGACTTGGGCGTCAATGGGGAAATCTCGTACCGCATCCAGGATTCCCCAGTTTCTCACTTAGTAGCTGTTGACCCAAACACAGGCGAGGTCACTGCCCAGAGGTCACTGGATTATGAAGAGATGGCCAACTTTGAGTTCCGGGTGATAGCAGAGGACAAGGGTCAACCCCAGCTTGCATCCAGCATCTCTGTGTGGGTCAGCCTCTTGGATGCCAATGATAATGCCCCAGAGGTGATTCAACCTGTGCTCAGCAATGGAAAAGCCAGCCTCTTGGTGCTTGTAAATGCATCCACTGGCCATCTTCTCGTGCCCATTGAGCCTCCAAGTGGCTTGGACACAGCAGGTGCTGATACACTACCACTGGCCACTCATAGCTCCCAGCCATTTCTGTTGGCAACCATTGTGGCAAAAGATGCAGACTCGGGGGCCAATGGAGAGCTCCTCTACAGCATTCCAAGGGGGAATGAGGCCCGTCTCTTTGACCTTAGCCCTGACCTGGGACAGCTATTTATCAACATCACCAACGGCAGCAGCCTCGTCGGGAGTGAGTGGGAGCTGGAGATCGTGGTGGAGGACCGGGGCAGCCCCTCCTTGCAGACCCAAGCCCTTCTGAGGGTCATGTTTGTCACCAGTGTTGACCACCTGAGGGACGCTGTTCATGACCCCAGGGTCCTGAGCACATCAGTGCTGATGGTGATTTGCCTGGCTGTACTGCTGGCCATCTTTGGGTTGATCTTGGTTCTGTTCATGTCCATCTGCCGGACAGAGAAGAAAGACAACAGGGCCTACAACTGTCGGGAAGCTGAGTCCACCTACCGCCACCAGCCCAGGAGGCCCCAGAAACACATTCAGAAGGCAGACATCCATTTGGTGCCTATGCTCAGGGGCCAGGCAGAGGAACCTGGCCAGGTCGGGCAGTCCCACAAGGATGTAGGCAAGGAAGCAATGACAGAGGCAGGCTGGGACTCCTGCCTGCAAGCTCCTTTTCACCTCACACCAACCCTGTATAGGACCCTGCGTAACCAAGGCAACCAGGGAGCACTGGCAGAGAGCAGAGAGCTGCAGGACACTGTCAACCTCCTTTTCAACCACTCCAGGCAGAGAAATGCCTCCCGGGAAAACCTGAATCTTCTGGAGTCCCCACCCACCCCAGGCCAGGCACGAGCAAGGCCCCTGAAGGGCAACCCCACAGGAAGGCCGGCTGAAGAGCAGAGCAGCGAGACAGCCCCACTGAGCCCACCAGCTTCCTCTGCAACCCTGAGGCGGCAGCGGAATCTCAATGGCAAAGTGTCCCCCGAGAAAGAGTCAGGCCCCCATCAGATTCTGCGAAGTCTGGTCCGGCTGTCTGTGGCTGCCTTTGCAGAGCGGAACCCTGTGGAGGAGATCACTGTGGATTCTCCTCCTGTTCAGGTACCTTGGGTGTGGGCAGTTCTCTCTCTGGTCACTCCTGGATTCCTGCCAACAGCCTCAGACACCCCTATTTCTCTCACTTTCCTTACATTCATCCCCTAGGCTCACCTCGTACTTTCTAATGAATGCATTCTTTGGGTAGCAATGACTCCAGGATCAACAGATCTCTACTGTGTGATCCTGAGCAAATTACTCACGGTCTCTGAGACTTAGTTTCCTTAATGTTAAGTTAAGAGTAATTAGGAATGATAGTAAGAGTTTCTGCCTCATACAGTTGTCCTGAGGATTCGATCAGTTAATTTCTAGTAAGCACTTGTTCATGGTACCTGGCACAGTGTAGTGATTAGGAATGCAAAATTAGGAGCAGGTTGCCTGGATCTGAATCCTGGCTCTGCCTCTTCCTGGCCATTACCCACAGCTGTTACTTGGCCCCTTCGTTGACGATGTCCCTGTTCACAGTGCCCGCCTCCCAAGTTTGCTTACAGATAAAATGGGTCAGCGCCCTTAATACCAGTAGAACAGTGCATCTGGATGTGGCCAGCGCTCAGCAGAAGGCTGCTGTTGCTTCTGCATCCCTGCCCTCCATCTGCCCTCATTGCTCCTACACCAACTCCTTATAGAACAGGCGAGCCTGGAGACCGCTGCCCAGGATTGCGTTTTACCCCAAATGCTTAACTAGCTGGTCCTGCAGGATCAGCAACAGAAGAACCTTGTAACTTTGGAATTGAGCAGGTCTGAGTCTAACTTTCAACACAGACACTTAGGAGCCAGGCACCTGCGGCTAGTGCTTTAGCAGTGGAGCCTCATTTTCTTCATCTACAAAACAGGGGTTACAGTGTCAAAATTACCCTGGGTCTACTTCCTTGGAGCTGAGGATTAAATAGGATGATGAGTGACAAGCTGTTCTGTGACTCTGGATGTACTAGACATGAAAGGGGAATCCTTTCAGGGATACTGCATGAGTTCAGACCCTTGTCTGCTCCCCTGAACTCGAGTGTTTTCACCATGCCGAGCTACCCGCTCAAGGCATTCTTCTGTTTGGCCAGGCCATTAGCTTGGGCTTCCTGTGGAGCAAGGACACAGTTTCCTTCCCACGCCCCCTTCCCTCCTGGGAAGCCACCTGGAGAGGCCCTAACTGTTCTCTTAGGAATCCTGCCCTGGGCTTACTGAGGCCCAGAGTTTGCCCACAGCCCTCTATCTCCTCATCCATCCATCCCTTCCCTTATTTCAACAAATGCTTTGCCAAACATGGTGCTGGGTGCTGGCGGACAGGACAGCAGAGACAGGCAGTGCAGGTGACAGCACTGGGTGATGCAAGCAAAGTGCCCGTGAGGAGTCAGCTTGAAGGGAAGAGACCAAGGGGCCCAGTGCTCATGTGCTGGCAGCAGCACAGCACCCAGCAGAATCACCTCTGAGTTCAAGTTCCAGCCCTAATTGCTTGCAGCCCGTGGGCATGAGGTTCTACCCCTGCAAAATGAGTGTCACCGTGTCTTCTCCCTTGGGCTGCTGCAAAGATCTTGTATGCCAGTTACCGAATGTCTGTCATGGGATGTGTTAACAAATGATTTATATACCTGGGCTCATGTAAACCTCAGAGCCACCACATGATCTGGGGCTGTTGTTTACTTTTTTTAACCATTCAGGGAACTGAGGCTCTGAATGTGTAAGTAATTCCCTAAGGCCACGTAGATGGGAACTAAGACAGGGACCAATTTAGAATGCGAACCTGAATCTGACTCATTCCAGAGTCTGGGCTCTCTATGAAGTGACCTACCCTGAATGGCGCTTTTAGCACAGAGCTTGGCATGCAGGGACTTTGCTCAGTGTCTCCTGGGAGCCTGGCATGGCCAGTGGGATCTGCCCTGAGGCAGGCAAGGGGGCCTGACCCTCCCAAGTCACAGTACAGCTCAAGTCCCAGCATCTTCCTCCTCTAATTCTCCTCTGACATAGGCACTTCTGGGCCTCCCCAGAGAGGAGGGAGGTGAAAGAAGCATTCCTGAGAAAAACAACCGCAACTCTGCCTTCCCAAAGGTTTACCTATTAAAATCAGCTAATGAATGCTGACAATGCTGTGGAGAAGGCCAGCTTCACTTTAGAGATAGGACATGAGGAAACCGAGGTCTGAGTAGGTTTAAAACCCTGCCCAGTGTTTTACAACAGGCTAGAAACGACCTTGAGCTACAACTCAGTCTCCTAGGACTTGGTCTGTTGCCTCTTTCTCACGAAGCCCTGGAGGTGTGGCACTGCTACCTCCCTGCTCTGCCCTCTGCTCCAACCTTTCAGCTTGCAGGGCTCTTGCCCGAGCCCTTCAGCCTCACCCATACCTCACTTTCCTTCCACACCGACCTCCTGAGGGGCTTTGAGTCTGAGCAGAGGCACCTGACATGTGTAGGAACACAAGAAATGTTCGGTGCGATGAATGAAAGCCGCTCACAGTGGTGTAGCTGTGGCCCTAGCTACTTGGGAGGCTGAGGCAGAAGGGTACTGGAGCCCAGGAATTCAAGGCCAAGCCAGGGAGTAAGATACTTCCCCCAGTACCACTCACCCACACACACTTCTTCCCCGATTTAAATTGTATTTGCCTCCACCTCTGCTCCTAAGCACCCCATCCTTTCCAACATTCAGACGCAGCTCCCTGTTATAACCGCCCCTCCCTGCCTTCCTGATGCGCCACGTGCTCCCGGAGGGCAGCAATAGAATCTCCTTCTCCCTTTTATTCCTGCAGCACGCACCGTGCCTGGCCCAAACAAGCACTTATTAAATGCTTGTTCAGTGGATGAAAGGGTAAGTAAGTGAATGATTAAATGGCATCGTTTGCATTCTCGGCAAAGTCTTACATCTGTTCCACATAAATTGGTCAGTGTTCAAATATTGCTAAAAGGGGAGAACAACTCTTGAGGACAACCCTTGTCTAAGTAATAATGCCTTTATGACCAGGAAATGCCTTTTTTGCCCCATCCACAGAGTCAATTAGAAGCAGTCACTTGAGTGGGGGGGGTGATGAGCATGAGGGGATGGGCTCAGGGGGTCCCCATGCTGTCCCCCACAGCCATCTTGCGTGACATGGCAAGGCAGGGGCACTGCACCCCAGGTCCTGGTCTCTGTCACAAGGACCCATCCCCCATCTGATCACACAAACATCTGAAGCCAGAGGAAAGACTATAAAAAGAAAGTACCAGCGCTGAGGGAAACATCCGGCGAGGAAGTGTGCTGGGTCGGAATTGTGTGGAGTCAACAGATTTTTCCTGTCTTGTAGCAAATCTCCCAGCTGCTGTCCTTGCTGCATCGGGGCCAATTCCAGCCCAAACCAAACCACCGGGGAAATAAGTACTTGGCCAAGCCTGGTGCTGGCAGGTAAGCAGCACATAGCCCCCACATACATCTTGGGGCCCCACTGGCTACCCTGCACCCCTGCAGCTTCATGCGGGAAGGAAGGGTGCACATGTCCTACACACAGGTCCCTGGGTGAGCGCAGCAGGAAGCAGCCCTCCCCCATAGGGAGGCCAAGTCCTGGGGCTGCTGTATTTATAGTATTTACAGGACCTAGAGCCGCTAAGGAAATTATTTCATCCTGAGCTCTGATTAGCTGTCCCCTGATTACAGGGGTGCTATAAATTGGCTTAAAATCTGTAACTTTCACCTTTCTTTCTCTTGACCCATAAACATAATATATATGGACGTGGACCTGTGGGTGTGCCCCTTTGGGCAGGAAGAGAGATCCAGAGGACATCTAATCCAATTTCCTGATAGAGCTGGATAAATGGAGGCTCTGAGCAGTTTCATCCAACTAAGCTATGTAAATCTGAGCCACCCAGAGAATCTCTTAGGACTTGGTTTCTCCATCTATCAAATGGAAGCAGTGCCACCACCTCTCTTGTAGTGGTAATCATTTAACAATCAAAAGTATTCTGAATATCCCAGCTTCTGGCACCTAGCACACACACAAGCAATTCTAAGGCCTTTCCCCTTGAAGTGACTTTGCTGAAGGTCACATAGTAAGTGAATGGCAAAGCTGGGGCCAGCACTTCGGGGCTTCTGACTCCTGGTTCGGCGCTTTTGCTCCAATAATTTGCAGCTTCTTTTTTGCAAGGATGGTGAGAGGAAGTATACAGCAGGGGTGACTGCTGAAAGGAACTTCAGATTTTCCCTCTGAAGTTTCTATATTTGAATCTGCTGGAATAAACTGGCCAAAGATTAACAGAAGAAAAGAACATGAAATAATTTTTTGATCATAGTTTTATGTGATATAGGAGCCTCTGGATTGAAGACCCAAAGGTGTGGGGTGAATTATTTTTGCACTTACATTCACCGAAGCAGGGGCAGCTGTGTGAAATATGACTGGATGGAGAGGGTATGAGTAATGGAAACAGAATAAGGGGGAAACGCAGCAAGGTCTGTTTGAATTTTTCTTGGCCTCTCTGTGCAGCATTCCTTCTTTCCTTTTTGGAAGGGGATTCTTGGGACCTACAACCAAAGAAGGTAGGTCAGAGAATTTCTTTATGGCTGACTCTTCCACTGAAAGGTGGGGGAAATTAAGGCGAATGCTTTTGGCTCTTATGGCTACCTTTCAGGAGAGGAGATCTGGTTACTACGACCCATCTTAGAAAAGAGGAACTGTAGTTTCTGTGGCTCGCCCCATAAGAAACGAACAAGATGAGGGAGAAGGTCAGAGAGAAACTTTGCTTCTGAGGCCTTCAGTTTGGGGTATCCTTTTCCGAGTCCTAACAGTACACACATTCTTGAGTCCTGTGGCTTGGATTTAAATTCTCGCTTTTCTCTTAATCCATGGGGACCTTGGGCAAGCTGTAAAATCTTCCCAACTCTTAGTTTTCTTGTAAAATGGGGATGGTGACAAGTGAATCCCTCACATGTGTAAATGGTTAAGGTGAGAAGCACATGTACCTTACATGGCCTGAAGCCTAAGAATCATGGCCCCTGGGCGTGACTATGCATACCTATGATCTCAGCACTCAGGAGGCTGAGGCAGGGAGGAGTGTCGCGAGTTCAAGACCAGCCTGGGTTACATAGTGAGTTCAAGGTCAATCTGAACTACATCGCGAGATCCTGTCTTAAAAAAACAAAACAAAACAAAACAGAAAGAATCATGGCTCAATAAGTCCTAGTGGTCACCTCCCCACCAACCTCTTCCTAGCAGCAGAAATGGTCGTGCAGTGGTGTCAGTGGTGGGGGTTACAATCAGGAAAGACTCCTAAGCCTCAAAGCTCTTGAGTGAGCCTTTGCATCGCTTTGATGAGGGTGAATGAGGTAGAGAGGTCAGGGTGGTGCCAGCAGGAGACAGGCATAGGTGGTACAGATGAGCATCTTCAGGATGCCCCAGCCAGCAGAATCCCCCATAGGCCCGCTCTTCTGGTGTGAGATTTGGCTTAAATAAGGAGGAAGACGTGTTCAGTTACTCGTTCCATGGTGTTTATCAAACACCAACTTTGTCACAGCACTGGTTGCAAGAGAAGGAAATGGGACAGACACAATCCCTGCCTGACTGACGATATGTGGACAGCTTGCACTGGCTCAAGAAGTTTACGAACTCTTGCTCAGTGCCATGCAGAGGCACAGGAGGGACAGTGGTGAGTGACAGTGCCTGTGACTTCCCATTCACTTCTGCTTAACTGAGTTCTCACATCATGCCAGCCACTACCCTAAACCCCTTGCCTACACTATCTCATTTCACGATACCCTGTGAGGTCAATGTTACTTATTGTTCCTATTTGACAGACAAGGAAAGGTATTCAGGAAGGCCAGGATCATAATCCAGGCTGGTCTGACTTGAAAGGCCAGGCTGTATATTCAGTTCCCTGTATGGACAAATGAATGCTGGCATGAAAGAACAAACCCGTGTGGGAATTCCCCACTTGTGACTGGTCGGTTTCCTTCACAGGAATGCAGTCCCAGACACAGATGGCCCAGGGGTCAGTGCTGGTGGTCAGGGAGAACCAGACCTGGAGGACGGACCCTTAGACCCTGAAGAAGACCTCTCTGTGAAGCGGCTGCTAGAAGAAGAGCTGTCAAGCCTGCTGGACCCCCAGACAGGTAGGGACTCCCCAGCTCGACCTAATGCTGCTTCTGTCCTCAAGGTTCCCTCCAGCGCTGAGGCTTCAGAGTTCTGCTCCAATCCACTGCAGGGAAGCCGCTATTCTGTTCCTGGGGAGGAACGTCAGCAACATTTTACTTCCCCTGGTGCCTCAGAAAGAATTCCTTTGTCTATAGACCAAGTTTTACTTTGGTGATTAATTTTTAAAATCAGGGTAAAATTGTGCACGATTACTGAGCTATTTGTGTGTACCACGCGCTAGGGAGCACCTTATACACACTTACCTCCCGTAAACCTCCCAGCAGCCCTCAGAGGTAGATATTATTAGCTCCCATTTATGGAGAAGCAAATTCAAGCTCTCAGAGGTACAACAGACCCTGAGCCTGCCTAGAGTCACCTAGTTCCTCTGTGACTGAAGGGAAGCCAAAGCTGGGCCAGTCTGAATTCTTAAACTACACATTTGCTTTGCTGTGGTGTGTTTAACTGACCCTTCACCCTGACAACTGAATCAACTCTTTACTATGCTAACACTCTAATTGAAACAAAAAGAATGCTTGGTTTCAGTAGAGAAACAATTGTGACAATTAGGACATAATGTGAACTTTAATTTGAGACTCTATCAGCCCCCTCGCCGCTGGGGTAGACACTGACCCACCTGTAGGCACCCTGCCCTGAGCCCAACTGCCCTACGCTGTGCTTTTCTGTTTCTGTAGTGAGCAAGCTATTTCTCCTGTGCTCCGCCTGGCTGCAAGCGTGCTGAAGGCATGGTGGGACAGCCCTTTTCTGGTTAAAAAATGTAGCTAACATTTATGGCATGCTTTTTATGCGCTAGTCCCTTTTCTAAGTTTCTCCTGAGAAAACCTTGTGAGAGGGGCTATTCATTATCCCCATTTCATAAAGAAAAAGAACTGAGGGTCAAGGGTGTTTAATAATTTGCCTATGGCTGTGCAGTGAGTGGTTATCAGCAGAGGGAGGGTGACTAAATTTTACAGTGCTGCCCGTGTGATACAGTAGCCACTGGCCACATGTGGCTATTTAAACTTAAATGAATTAAAATGAAATAAGATGAAATATTCAGTTCCTCAGTGACACCAGCCACTTTTCCAACACTCAGCACCCTCACAGGTTAGCAAATAGAGCTTTGGATTCTATCTGTCTATCTCCATTCTGGATTGAAACCTGAGGGCATGGTCCCCAAGCTGCCCTGCTTTCCACAGCCCAGGGGCACGGAGCAGTGAGGGACAGAGGGAAGCAGGGCTGGCAAAGCCCTTTCGCTGCTCACTGGAGCCTGGGGTGGAGACTGACTCTTGGTGATCGGATACAAGCCCCACCTGAGGATGTGATGACGACAATATTTTATGGTTGGATGAGCTCACTGAATTCTCTCAATGATGAGTGTTAACTTTCTCATCACTTGTGAGGGGAAAAGGAGGCTCAGAGAGTGTAGGCTGTTTTCCCAAGGTCACAGTACTTCTGGCTGTCAAAGCTGAGAAGTGAAACCCAGGGGAATCCAAAGCCCCCTGCGGCTGGGCTGGGAGGGCGATGCCCATAAATTCCCAGTCCAAGCCGCGCTCCCGCAGCCAACCCTTGCACTGTGTAAGGAAAGGCCTGATGCTTAGCACCCAGAGCTCCGTCCAACCTTATCGCCTCACAGTCTCAGGGAACCAAGGTTTACAGTTCCCAAATGCCGAGGATCAATATTTATGTTCACTACTCATTCAACAGACGTTCGCTAAGTCTCAGGCATGAGGCCAGACCCCAAGATCCAGTAGGGCAAGAACCCAAGCCTGCCTCCCAGCCTGCACCACCCAGAACCGAATGAGAGACACAGAATCATTTATCAATATTAAAACATGATTAGCTGCACTTTGGAATAATTTTTTTCGAATTACAGAAGCAGTATTCACTTAATGTAGAAAAATATAGATAAACAAAAAGGGGGAAAAGAAGTCACTTCTGTCCAGGGGTAATTTACCCTATCTCCTTTGACTGTTATTTTTTTTTTCTTCTGGTACTGGGGGCTGAACTTGGGGCCTTTGCACTGAGCTACATCCCCAGCCCTTTTTTGAGATGGGGTCTCACTAGTTGCCCAGGCTGGGCTTGAACTTTGTCCCCTGCTTCAGCCTCCCAGAGTGCTGGCATTGTAGATGTGTGCCACCATGCCTGGCCTCTTTTCATCCTGTATGGACCTTAAAGTTGCTCACCTGAAGCAAACATTGAATACATGTTAAATTAGACGTGTGGCCTCTTTTTCCCTAAAGATACTATATCTTTTTTTTTTTTTTTTTGCGGTACTAGGGATCGAACTCAGGACCTTGTGCTTGCCAGGCAAGCACTTATTCCACTGAGCTATATCCCCAGCCCAAGATACTATATCTTAACCATAAAGCTTATACATTCCTTCCTTTCTTCTGGCTCTACCTCTGACATCAGGTCTGGAGTTAGTTTTCTGAGACAGGACTTTCTATGGAAGAAATAGGAAAAGTAGTATGAAGGTGGCATTGGGAATCCAGGGGACATTTTTTTTAAATTCCCAGGCACCAAACTACTTTGCCACTGCCACTGCCAGGGTTGTTTGCCAGGGACAGGCTCCCGGCAGGCAGCCCCCCACCCTGTCTGACTCTAGGCCAGGGTTTCCTGCTGCTTCGGAGGTGAAGGGTGGGGAGGAGTTGAGGATGTGGGGGAGGTGGTAACAGTGCAGCCCCTGGCAGGCCTGGGAATCCCCCAGGGAAGAAGAAAGCTCTTTAGAGAGTGAGCAGGAAGTGCAGTCCCATCGGCCTCAGAGTTACCCCGTTGCGAGTCTGATCCAACAGTTAGTAGATCTGGGGGGCAGATCCGGGTTGCTTGCCTAGCAGACGTGTGACTTAACTACTTTGACATTCAGTTTCACCTCTGCAAAATGGACCTAACGCTCTTGGCCTCAAAGTCCTGTGCAGACCTTAAGTGAGATAATGATGTAAGTGGTCTGACGCACAAGTGCCTAGTGAGTGGTCAGTGTGGTGGACATGAGCAGAAGGTGGTGCCAAGCCAGGAACTCCAGCTCTGACTAAGACGGGGGGGTCCACACCCCAGCCTTCAGCA
Organism: Dinomys branickii; assembly: GCA_004027595.1. NCBI lineage: Eukaryota > Metazoa > Chordata > Mammalia > Rodentia > Dinomyidae > Dinomys > Dinomys branickii. The sequence continues at coordinate 61,945 of PVLD010002035.1, forward strand.
GGTACCACAAGCGGACAGGTTTCTCAAAGGATGAGAAACTCAGTGCAAAGGCCTCCTGGGGCAAAGGGAAGAGGCCTAGGCCTGAACACTCTGAGCAGGGAAGCTCTTCAGACGCACTGAGGAATTCCTTCATTCAGTGTCCTCCCCGTTACCATCTCCCACAGGGCCCCGCTCGGCACTTTGGTGCTTTGTCACTTTGTTGGGAGCCTTCCTGCCAGCAAGCTCCCTGTCAGGGCCTCTTCCTTCCTGTTCCTGCCTTGCCACCCTCTCTGTCCTCTGCCATTTCCCTTCCCTCCTTTGTCTCCTTCCTTTGCCCTGCCCACAGTCCCACCACCCACCTGCCCCTCACTGTGTCCCTCTGTCACCTGCAGGCCTGGCCCTGGACCGGCTCAGCGCCCCAGACCCGGCCTGGATGGCGAGGCTTTCTTTGCCACTCACCACCAATTACCGAGATAATGTGATGTCCCCAGATGCTGCAGTCTCAGAGGAGCCGAGGACCTTCCAGACCTTCGGCAAGGTGGCAGCAGCACCTGAGCTAAGCCCAGCGGGCACACGGCTGGCCAGCACCTTCCTCTCGGAGATGAGCTCGCTGCTGGAGATGCTGCTGGAGCAGCGCTCTGAGGTGCCTGTGGAGGCCGCCTCCGAGGCGCTGCGGCGACTCTCCGTCTGTGGTAGGACCCTCAGTCTGGACCTGGCCACCAGTGTGGCCTCAGGGACAGAGGTGCTGGAGGGCCCAGAGGGAAAGAAGGGGGCTGAGCACAGGAGTAGAAGGGGCAGCAGCAGATTCCTGTGAGCACAGCTGGAGGCCTCTGGATGCCTCTGCATGCAAGGAGGCTCCTGGGACACACTAGAGAGCCCAGGCCCTGAGAAGCAGAGGGACATAAGCTGTTTTCTAAAATCTTGCAACTCACTGGCCAGAGCTGGCCCCACAACTTCAGGGTGACTACTGCTGGCCAACAGAGGAAGCAGGACCGCAGGACTAACAGCTAACTGACTGAGCAGAGAAGCCCCTTGTAAGGTGCCCTGGGAATTTTTTGGAGACCAAGGACAGTGTGGCAGAAGTGTGTGTTTGCTGGCAAAACATATAGTGCAGTGATATGGTCCTCAGTGGAAACAGATGCCTCGAGGATCACAAGCAGGGAAGGGGGCTTTGTTGGCTGCCGGAGGCAGAGAGGACTAGATTCTGGGGACATAAGCCAATGAATGCTCTCTGTCCTACAAATAAAGGAAAAACAGCCACTCATTCTCCTGTTTGCACCTGTTGAGGGGGAGGAAGGACTTGTAACAGTAGGAGTTGTTATTCCATCCCCGGCAGGAAAGTCACGCTGGGCCGGACAGTAGCGGGGCATGCCGGTGCAGCAACAGGCACGGGGATGATGGATGTGTGTGCTCTGGACACCACACCCCTATGTTATCCAGTAATTCGCTTCTCAGCTGGGAAACCAGGCCTAAAAAAAGCTCATATAAATGCTCTACTTTTATACAAGCCAAGCACCAGGCTTTATAATAGGATTTAATATGATTTTCCCACAGTCCTAGGAGGGAAGTATTCTTATCCCCACTTCATGCATATGAAGCCTGGAAAAGTTGAGTGTCACTCCCAAGATTGAACAGGGAATAGACACAGAGCTAGGATTTAGACCCAGCATGGCCTGACGCCAAAACCCAAGCCCTGAGCCTTGGCACTAGACTGCCAGCCACGTAATGGAAAAAGAAAAGGTCCATGGGTGAGTTCTTGCCAGTGAAACCTTAGTGGACTTGCTGAGCTCCCTTTAGGAATACTGTTGGACGTCCCCAAAGCCACTCAGGGTCATACAACTCTGCACTTGTAAAGCACAGGTGTGAGGAACCTGGATCTGACCCACTGCAGGCCCTGCACTTTCCCAGAGAGTAGCCCTTGCAATGCAGAAGTCATCATTTCCAAACACTTTCATGAGTAAATCTTGCTCTGTTGTAGCAGGTTGGGCCCTGTGAATCCAGGTCCCAGACGGCAGTATATGAAGTGGGTCTATGAAATCAACACTGACAGCAGCCAGCCTGTCAGGGAAGGGTCAATGAAAAAACAGCCAGTGTTTTCCCAAGGCTCAGCCTTCTAATTTTCCTGGAAATTTCCAAGCAGTTATAGCTCAAGAGTGGTGCAACGCTCTCCTGGACACCAAAGACGGAAGCTCCTCTTCCTGCTCCTCCAGTGCTGGAGCCTGGTGCTATTCACACATGAGCAGCCATGGTTCCAGTGTCCTCTACCCCCCATCTGTTCTCTCCACCCTCCCCACCAGGAATCATGAAAGCCACATTTAGGGTACCGTGTGACATCACTGTTCCATCTTACGGATGAGGAAAATGAGGCCACTGAGGTTAAGCACTTGGGGATTTCTCATCACCTCTGAGGGAGAGTGATCTTGAAGATCTGAGGTTTTCAAGCAGGTTCATAGAGCTGGGCTCTGCAGGTCACTGAGAAAGGTGAAGGGAGACCAAACAGGCAGGGTCTACAGCCTGACCAGGCACATAGAGCACACAGAAGGCGTTCAGTGAATACCTGTTGGATAGCTGTGTGAAATGAATACATGTGTAAACAAAGGTGACTGGTATCTGTACTGAAGCTCCAGGTAGGACTACACTGGGGAAAAAATGGGCCCATTGTGTACAAGCAGAGTCTGAAAACTACAGAACTAAAGTGCGCCATTAAATAAATAAATAAATAAAGCGACCCATGCTAACCACTGCCCCTTCCACCGTCCATGGATTTGCAATGCAGAGCTGATGTTCAGAGGGTTAAGAGAAGAAACAGGGTGTGTATGTGTGTGTGTGCAAAGGACATTGAAACCATGCCTGCAGCTGGGTCATGGGCTACACAGGAATACTGTGTCATTCATTCAAGCCCTACAACTACAGTCCTTGAACTCCCCAAATGCCAAGTACAACTTTGTGTACAGATAGTTTTCCACACAGAGGGTACAAAGGTCTCATCAGAGTCCCAAGGGAACATGTGATCTCTAAAAGGTTATCAGCACTGCTCTAGGACACTGTCTAAACCTCCACAGATGCGGGTCATTGTACTGAAAGGAATTTGAACTTTAGCTATTTCAAATCATTTTAGGGCCAAAGATACAGAAACAGCAGACTTGTCCAATGCCACATGGCAGGTTTGCAGTAGAGCTGGGATGTGGATGGGGGATTTGGAACACCATTCTAATATATTAAGGATCTTCAGTCAGGCTTTTACGTCTGTTGACCTGCCTGCACAATTTGGATAATGTGCATTTTTCTTCGGGAAAGAGCACATGCTTTCATCACATTCTCACAGGGGCCTATGTCATCAGTAAGTTAGGACCAATGCAGTCCTTGATGTTGTTCCTCAGCCCTCCCTTCCCCATGGAACCTGAACTGTGCGCAGCTGCCCTGGAGCACGGCAAATGATCCGGTCAGGGGAGGGGCTCTGATGGGAGAGTTGGAGCTCTCTGCTGCATCGCGCACCCGCTCCTAGCGTGCTGACACCAGCACTTTCCCCAGTAACAGGCTGAGAATGAGACAGTACATATGGTGACAGAACTGGGTGTGCTGAACAGCAAGGTTACAGAAACTTCTTGACATCAGCCAGGATGTCAAAGCTAAGACTTTGGACATGTTCAAAACAGTTTCCACCAAGATGGGCTCTGTCTCCTGGGAGATCTAAGAGAGCAGGCAAGCCAGCACTCAGTTAAATGTCGTCTTAATTTAGAAAGCACAGAGGGACATTTTTTTTTTTTTTTTTTTTATCAATAGTCAGCTGTTCCTCAGCACCAGCAGTGCAGTGCAGACCTCACTCCAAGCCCGGGGCAGCTCCGAGACTGACAGGCAGCTTCCTTGTCTGTCACCCAACGGCAACTTGGCAGCTCACTGACCCTGCCTTTCCTCCGCTGAAACAAGAGTGAGGTGGCAGCTACCACCCTCGGGACTCTGCAGGAACCAAATCCCAAAAGGACAAGACGGGGAAAGAGGGAGTCTGATCACAGGCGCAACCTGGCACACGGCGTGTGCCTAGGAAACGGGTCCCGGCTTTCCAGCCCCTATTGGTATCGATGTAATGGAAGGGCACGACTATAAACATTCATTCAACAAACATTTTGTGTTTATTATTTATTGAACAATTGCTAAGTGCCAGAAAGTACAAGGATCAACAGTTAGGGGAAAAGAGAGAGGTATTTGGAGTCATTCATCCATCCACTCAACAGTTACTTAAAGCACTTACAATGTCCCAGGTAGCTGTGTGCTGGGCACTGAGTGGAGATGCAGTACAAATAACCGCTCTCATTTGTTGACGATTTCCTGAACATCTGTGAAGTGCCCTGCACTGTACCGGCCTGGAAGATCTAATGACCCAAACGGCTTTGTCCCCACCCTAGCGGCAGGGACCCCTGGAAAGAACACCAGGTGCAGACAGGCAGCGGAGCTTTGCTCAAAGGTCTCACGAGTCGGGGCCCAGGCCTGGGTCCTTAGGTCTGCCAGGGCCCCGAGCCGGGCGGCCTAGGCGGGGCCATCTCCTGCCCTCCTCCCACGTTTCCCCTCAGGGCTCTGGCGATAGGTCGTTAATAGCAGAATTTTAACGGCAGAAGCACAGCAGTTGCCCAGTCTGCCCACTCTGCCTACAGAGCCAGTCTCCCGGGCTGAGTCAAGACCACAGTGATTGCACAGCCATGGGCTTTCGGTCCTTGATGACATGTCTTTTCAGCTTCCACTTTTCCCTCTCCACTAGGACAGGCTCTTCCTTCCCAGCTTAGAGAGCTTAGAAATACCCTGCTCCACCTCAGGCTCCCAGACAGAGGCTGAGTTTAACCTGCAGTGGCTGAGCAGGTGGGACCTGGCACAGTGCCACCACCAACGGCTGCCAGGTCCACTGTCTGGGTGTGCCTGGCCCCCACAATGGGCAGGGATGCAAGAATCAGGGCCCAAAATGCCCAGGCAGAGAGGTGACTGGTAAGTGTGGTGCCACTCAGGAGAGAAAATGGTGACATTTCTGCTGGTGCTCAGGAAGGAGGCGGGCTGTCTCAGGCCAGTGAGGCACACACTGAGTTAATGGTGTTCTTACTCCAGGACTTCTTGGAAGCTGGAATATGCTGATGTGTACTGTGAATCTATACAAAGGGGATGTCTGGTGCAGTGCTTCCCAAACTTATTTGACCACAGAAACCTTTATTTTTTTGGCAGAGAGATTAGTGCACTGCATGGCTTAAAACAACACTAAGCCCCTGCGCTGCACAGAACACTGTGCTAGCTGCTGAGATGCTGGGCTACAAAGATGGGTTCCCTGCTACCAAGGTGGGAGTTCTCCGAGGTATCAGAAAAGTGCAGCCAGCACCTCTTATGAGATTGGGAGAGGCAGGGGCTGGTAGCAGAGGGAATGTGGACATTCTCCTCAAACTGTCCCTCCTCTCCACTGGCCAAGCTCGCTGGTTCTTCCCTGGTCACTGGAGGAGCCGGTCCTCAATCCGCCCCCCTCCCCCGGCTTCCTCCACCGTATCTATGCTCTGAGCTCCGGCTAACATCCAGAAGCCAGGGAACAGCTATTCACAAATTCAGTAATTGGAGTCATTAGCGTTGACTCAGAAATCATTTTTTTCCTAAGTCTTTCTCCTGGAGAAGCTTTTAAGACCCTTTAATTCGTTAAAGGAGAGTTCAGAGATGAGGACGGAGCCTTGCCTTTCAGCCCCCTGCCCGGCTCCCTGGCTCTCACTAAGGCACTCACAGGCAAGAGTGAGGAGATAATCTGCGAGCTGTTTTATTAAATGCCCAGACACCGCTGGCTCACCTTTCCCAAGTGAGGACTCACAGTCTACACTCTCCGGCTCCAAGACTCCAAGTGCCCCATCTCCATTTCCTCCCTTCTCTCGGCAGGTCAGTAATGATGCTCTCACACACAATGACAGTGTGAATCTAGACTGAAGCCCGGGCCAGCAGTCAGGAGGCCTCGGTCCTCATCCTGGCCTGGAGCCTCATGAGGCCGTGGAATCGTGGGCATCACTCTGCCTTCAGGGCTCTCAGAAGGAACCGGGGTCCTCTCTGGGTGAAATGCCCAGCATCAGCCCTCTGAAGCCGAGGGCACGCCCCGTTGCCCTTGGTCTACAGCTGAGGTAACGACATTAGTGACTCAGGTCCCTGCTGCGAGGTGACGAGGCAGGTGGGTGGTGGCCAGAGCCAGGTCTGCACTTTACAGAGCAAGTCTTCTCTTTACAGTGCTGGGGAGGCACTCAAGGTCTCTGGGACAGTGAATGGTAACTGATTCTACGGGACGCAAGTCGTGATATTCTGAGAACTCCAAGGCTCCACTGTTAGGGCTGAGGGGAGATCTGAAAAAGTCAAGCAGATAATGCCGGCATCAGGCAAGAAACTCCCTCTTCCTAACCAAAGGCGAAATGAAACCACCCTGAACCCATCGGGAAGAAGACATGGGAACACTGGAGCTTGTCTCGGGGACGCGCCTCAGCCATTCACAGAGCTGCCCCCACACCTGCTGCCAGCTCCAGATCTGTCCTCCCTGGCACGGTCTTTTTCAAGCTTTTCCCTTTTCTCCCCCTGCTACTGGGGATTGAACCTGGGGACTCACACGTGCTTAGCGAGTGCTCTACCAATAAGCTACATCCTCAGCCTTTTAATTTCTTCAGTAGTACTTAGAATTGACCCCTGGGCCCTTCACATTGAGCTATCACCTCAGCCCCCCCCCCTTTTTTTTGAGAAAGGGTCTTGTTAAGTCAACTAAGTTGCCCAGACTTGGGCTGAAACTTGTGATCCACCTGCCTCAGCCTCCCAGAGCACTGAGATGACAGGTGTACACCACCATGCCTGGCTCCTCACCCTTTTTAATTTTTTCTTTGAAACAAGGTCTCACTAAATTGCCCAGACTGGCCTCAAATTTATGATTCTCCTGCCTCAGCCTCCCAAACAAGTCAGGTTTTGGGGTGTGTGACAATGCAGTGGCTAGACACTGCTTTTCTTTAAATTGATCCAGATTTCTTATAAGTTAGTTTTATAAATATCTGTAACAGATCAATATGGTAGTCACATTTTATATCATACATTAAATATATAACCACGAAAATAAAAATACTAACTTGCAGACCACCTAAAATCCTCCTGCGAACTACCAGAGGCACACTGGGCAACGACAGTGTGGGCTGGGGGTGCGGAAACGGAGGCGTGGGGATGGAGAAGGAAAGTGATTTGCTCAAAGACAAAGGCCAAGGTGAAGAACAGGTTCTCTGTAGCCTCCTGGAGCTTTTCAGAGGGCACCCAATAAATCCTTCCGGTGCACGGGCTATAAAGAGCCGACGCACCATGACCCACCTGTGAGGCTAGCACGTGAGGAAATGGTCACCGTGCTGGGTCAGCCATGCACTTGCAATAGTTGGGGACTTCGGCTCCCACTGGAAAGGGACACGGACACCTCTTCCTGCTCTCCCACCGCCTGCCCCCTCCCCTCTGGCCCCAGTGATTGTTCCATCTCACCTTAGCCAAAGCCCAGCCTTAGGAGATTTCTTTCCAAGGAGGATACAGCACTGCTGTGGGCTCCCGGGCTGGCCCTGAGAGGCGGGCTCCTGCACAGGCGGCCGAGGTTCCCAGTGCTCCATGCATGAGGGAGGCCCGAAGTGCCAGCCAGCAGGGAGTTCAGGCTGCAGAGGGAGGGGCTGGAAGAAGACTTCAGGCCTGTGACTGCCAGGTGGCTGGAGCTGAGGGCTGCAAAACGGGGGGAGAGCAGTGCTTCCTCAGGCGCCGCTCTCGGCCTTCTCTCTAGGGGCAGAAAGTTCTCAGAAGACTCGGCTCCCCCTTGCGCTGTTAAGGCAACCCAGCCCCAGAGACTCCTGGGTAGGATCTTGGAGTCCCTCAGAGAGCCCAGGGCACTGAGCCTCCTAAGAAGCCACTGGAGCAGCTACCATTTGCTCAGTACCTACCGCGCGTCGCGCTGGGCCGAGTCCATTACCATCATCTCAATCCTTCCAACAAGCTACTGAGTTCGGTGCTACCGGAACCCTCATTATCAGACATAAAGAAACAGGCTCAGAGACATATGGCCCGGGTCTGTGACAGCAGTCAGGCTGACCTGGCTCTAAAGGCTGTGCTCCTTACCACCACTGGGGCCAGAAAAGACAAGGAGACCAGGGACTTCTTCCACCCTGCTGTGTCTCATAGGGCACTGAGCTCAGGAAAGGAACCCTGTAGCTGGGACTTGTATCCGTGCCTGCTGCCTCTGTGGAGAAGAGGGTCCGCAGCCTCTCCCGGGCAGGCTCATTTCCCAGAGCCGCCGCCTGCTGGTAACACCTCACCGCCTCTCCCAGGTTCCTCTGCACACCAAGGCCCCTCTCATAGCAAATTCCCAAGTGGTATCTGCTCTGTGAGTCCTAAAGGAGAAGACGGACAGACACGAAGAGGAATGAGGAACTAACATAGCCAGGAGCGAGGCGAGTCAGGCATGCTGGGACTTCATCAGTGCTGGGGGAAGGTTCAGCTTGGGCCCATCACATTCCAAGGGACCTCGACCCCGCAATGCCACAGCCTCTGAGCTCGCCCCACTCAGCTACAGCCATGTGGCGGCTCCTCTTGGAGGCCAGCTGAGAACTACTCAGTCCACTATGCGACTCCTGGGAGTCTGTCTCTGCACACTCCTGGAAGGGCAGGCCGCAGTGGAGGAAGACCCACCTCCCAGAGGCCTCTCTGCCTTCCTGACTCCGTATGAGGGCTGAGAAGCAGAAGGGACACAGCAAGTGTTTCTTCTCCCCTTTTCTCTGAGCTCTGGGGCTGCGCTGCTCTGAGAGGGGAACAGGCAGGAGGTTAGGAGCCCAGGCTCGACACCCGTCAGCCTCGGTCTAACCTCGGCTCTGGCTCACCTCAGACTTCTTACTGTACATCTCAGTGTCTCAGTCTCCTCATCTATACAGGGGTAATAATAACGGCATTATCGTACTCCGTCTCTGTGTTACAGTATGAAAAGAACTTCAGATCAGTGCTATGCTGTCATCTCTATTAGTTAATCTCTCCTCTACTGAAATATTTTCATCATATGAAACCTCTCAACTGAAAAAGGAAACAGGCAGGGGCTCTCTTGCCTTGCATGCAGAAGGCCCTGGGTTTGATCTCCAGCACCAAAAGAAAGAGAGAGGGGAACGAGGAAGGAAAGAAAGGGAGGGAGGAAGGGAGAGAAAAGAAGAAAACCAAACCCCACTCTGTGGACTCCCAGTCGTGGTCCCATTTCTCTTCTATCCTCCTGTCAAACTTGTGCTACAACGCTACCTCTTCTGTGCCTCACTGTGGAGGACCACCTGGGTGACTCTCCTTAGAAGAGGAGCAACTGCCTCCGTTTTGGCTCGGCCTGACCCCATTTCCATGTATTGATATGCACTGAACTGGCTGGGACCCTTTCCTTATCCCTTCAGTTGGCTTTAAGCAATGCACGTGGTCTGGCTGAGGTGCTGACGGTAATCTCTGCAGATGGCAGGCGTGTTTCCCCGATCCCCGTTGTTCCCAAGAGTGAGCTGGGATGAAGCGGGATGTGTGAGCCAGTGCTCCACGCTGTCCGCTGGAATCGAGCCTCGGGAATAGGGGATATGACTTCCTGGGGCTTCAGAGATTACTCATCAGAGCTGAAGCGCAGACCCCAAAACATTAGATCCTATCTCAATTGTGTTATGCAGATTGCTCTTCCGCATATCCTCCTCTCTGCATCTGGCAGGGGTGACTTCAGGCCTCCTACCTGGCCCAGCTCAGGGCACTCACGTATTTCCCACCCCCTCACAGTCACTCATCCTCAAGCTACTCCCTTCTTCACAAGTGAATAAAATCTGGGTTCAGTCCTGGGATGAGGCCTTTGCTCCACGTGGCCATCACTGTGGCTGGACTTAGGACCCCTTGGCTCCCCATAACTACAAATATGCTTTAGTGTCTGTATTCTCGCCATGGGTTGCAATGGAAGTGGTAAAATGGAATTAACCTGCTAGAATTCCAATAACTTTTCATGGGATTACAAATACAAACTTCCTGGGCCGTGAGGAGGCCTGGGGAGGGCTCTCTACACCCTCCAACATCATTTTTTTTTTTTTTTTTTTTTTGGCGGTACTGGGGATCGAACTCAGGACCCTGTGCTTGCTAGGCAGGCGCTTATTCCACTGAGCTATACCCCCAGCCGAGGGCTCTCTACACCCTGCAGGTGAGGTCTCTGCAATCAGTGCAGTACACTCAGGGATATAGCCAGGCTAGGGCGCAGCAGAGGGAAGCGCGCCCTTGGAATACGGGTCTGCTTGGTACCAGCCCAGGAGACACGGTTCCGAGGTGGGAGGGTGGGAGGCCCGGGTGCTGACGTGTAACCGGTGACAGGGCTCCCTTCGTGCACCTCCCTTCTCAGCATGCTGGTTTGGCCTGGGCAGGCCCGGTGTCCCCAGAGTACGGACTACAGGCCCATCCCACCTGAGGAAGGCTCAGGGGGCTCTTGAGGGAAGAACAGATGTGGTTACCAGGTGGACGACACCGGTCCCCTTCTGACAGCTATCACAGATGCTGTGGGCAAGACAATGGACAAGGCACAGCGTTCTGATGCCCACAGGTTCAGTAAAGCCAGGAAACAAAAAGCAGCAGCACCGTTCTGAGGAAATTACAGTGTAGGTGCACTGCTTGCTCTAACCCAGGACTCCTGGCCCTTCAAAGTACAAATGAAACCACATACTGTCTAATACACTTGAGGAATTCAGCAAACCACAGGTCACCCTCTCAATGTTTCTCAGTTATATAAAGTGCTACGATTTGCTCCATTAAAGATAGCTGTATGCCTGTAATCCCACCACTTGGGAGACAGGATTGCTGCAAGTTCAAGGCTAGCCTGGGCTACATGGTGAATTCAATACCAGCCTGAACTACAAAACAAAACAGAGAGCTGTTTAACTCAGTACTTCCCAAACTCAATTATCCATGTTTCCCTTAATGCCAGCAGAACAAACTGTGGGTTACGCAGGCTGCATTTCACAAGACAGTCAGACATCCCTGTCCTGGGTACCCACTTAGTGTGCCACCTTATGCGTCTGACTTCCCCAGATTAGCACTCCTTACAACGACACACTCACTCACTGCTGGTACAGCTTACAAAGTACTCTCATACCTGTCACCTCAGCTAGACTTTGATCCTTCCAAAAATCCTGTGTAGTAGACAGGTATTATGTTGCTACTGGGGGAGTGTGTGTGTGTGTGTGTGTGTGTGTGTGTGTGGTGTGTGTGAGAACTGGGGACTGAACAATTAAACCCAGGAAGCACTTAGCTTTTTAGTTTAAGATAGGGTTTTTGCTAAATTGCCCAGGCTGAATCCTTCTGCCTCAGCCTCCCAAGTAGCTGGGATTATAGGAATATTATAGGAATGTACCGCCAACCCTTGCCTTTATGTTGATTTTATTGAGCAGTTTTGTTTCTTTTTGGTTTTCTTGTACTAGGCAACAAATCCAGGGCCTCACACATGCTGGGCAAGAGCTCTGCTACTGAGCTACATCCCTAGCTCCAATATGTTGATTTTAAAGATAAGGAAACATTTAAAAGAAGAAGTGCCCCATCCAATAGTGTGCTGGTAAATGTCTAACAACTGACAGGGTAGGGAGGAACCCTGCCATGTAGAATTTAACAGTATCTGTGAGCAAATGCTCTGACCCTAGCTGATTTTAAGCACGGACAGGCCACTGGACCTGCCCAAGAGTCGCACAGCGGAGCTGGAGTTTGAAGCCAGCCCAAGGTTCCCAGCAAACCACAACCTAAGCACAGAATTCTGTGTCAAGTCCCAAACCCCTCCTCTGGTCACAGTGGATGTTGAGCATGCCTGGGTACCACAGGTCACGTACCCCACTGCTGGCTGCAAGCCACAGGTATTTCACAGCTCTCTGCTCGTCCAGGTGTGGCTCCTTTGTGAAAAGCACCCCGAGGAAAGCTTGGGCCTGTGGGCAAAGAGGTAAGAAAAAGCCACTCTAATCACTCAGCCTCATGTGGCCCACACAAGCCAGAGCAGACGGACCCTGCCAATGGCACGCACCTCTCTCAGGCCCGAGTCTGCAGCCTGCTTCAGCATGGACAGTGCTCTCTGTTGCTCAGGGTCCCCTGAGGAGGCTGGGGCTTGCAGTAGACATCTGGCACAGCGGTACTGAGCAAGGCTGTGGCCCTGGCTAGCAGCCAATTGGTAATAGAAGATTGCCTAGGGCAAAGAAGAAACACCTAGTCTGCTTGGAGCTCTCTAAGCACTTTTTCTCGGACTGAAATTTTAAAAAATAATACACAGTCATTACAGATTAGTCAAGAAATAAGAGATTAAGCCAAAATTTACATATACAAACATAAATTCCAAGGAACCTTGTCTCCTAAAGATCATTCTCCATTAAAATTTTAGTGTACAGGTTACAAATTTGCTTCCATAGATATGTTACATATACACAGAAATAGTGAGTCATTCATGATGAGTGACTTCTCCTGCCAATAAGCAGAGATCCAGCACGTCACTTAAGGTCTGCAGAGATACAGTTAACCAGTTCTGTACTGGAGAAATGCTGAGTTGCTGCTCCTATTTTTGTTGTTTTTTTCTTTTAAATCTTTCTGAGACGGGGTTTCACTATGAAACTCAGGCTGGCCTTAAACTCACTTTGTAGCCCAGGCTGGCCTGAACTCACAGCGATCCTCCTGGCTCAGCCTCCGAAGTGCTGGGATTACAGGCATGCACTACCACTCCTGGCCTGTTTGTTTTGTTTTTTGCTGTCATATACAAGTTGAAGAAACACATCCTTGTACACAACATCTGTGTACTTATCCTTTAAAAAATTAATCCATTTATCAAAGTGCTGCTCTACACTGAGGGTACAGCTGCAAAGAAAAAGCCAGGATGCCTGCTCTCTCTGAGTTTTGAGTCTAAATTCCTAGAAGTTAGGGGCTTCCTTCCTATTTTTTTCCCATAGCTAGGCCTGCAACCAGGTCAGAGAAGCCAGGCTCTCCCTGGCTCCTGCTCATTGCTCAGTTCTAGAGCTCCCTCTGGGTAGCCTGGCAAAAGGGGCAGTACCTTGCGGAGGTCCCTGTGGGTGCCTCTGCCATGCTCATGACACAAGCCCCTGTTGTACTGTGCCTTGCTGTAGCCGCGGTCCGCAGCTTCCTGGAAGTAAGAAAAGGCTGCCGTGTAGTCCCCGTTCCTCATGCTTTCTGTCCCTGTAAGAAAGCACAAACAGCTTCCTCTAGGAAGGTGCTACAGCCCCAGCTCGACACGCACGGCTCCATGTCTCTGTCTTTGGGCTTGACACTGGCATTTATTCCCATCCTCCAAATATCTCACCGGCTTGCTGTGGCTATCTGTAAACCACCCCTCCCTCTCCGACACTCTCACTGCCCCTTGGGAACAGCTCCTCCCCCGGTGCTATCAATCAGTGTGCCTGCGCTTTTCCCTGCCAGTGAGACTCTCTCAGGAATCTGACTCTTGATCGGGTTGAACAAGGAGGGAAAAATAGGTCTTGTAAGTCTGTTCTGACAGCAGCAGTCTGGCAATGTTGTCTATCAGTTGCTGTCCCCTGGGTCCCTGCAACTTCACTGATTTCTGTCCTTTTGGAGGCTTGGAAGGTCAAGAGATCCCAACAGATTCTGGCTTTAGTTCGCTGGAGTGAATTTAAGGGGGCTTGTAACAGCAAACCCTACCTGACAGGCGATACTGTTACTCCTGCCGTTGAGGACACTGGGAGCAGTAACCTAAGGGGCTCTTCACATTGCCCAAGCAAGGAAACAGGAAGGGAATCCAACACAGCCATGCTCAACTTTGCTCAGGCTGGCTCCTGCCTGCAACCTCTCTCCCTCCACTGTCAGGCGTCCTGCTTCTGTTCCAAAACCTCCAGACCACAGTCAGGCTTTACCCAATTTGTGGCATTTTCCTCATACCAAATCTTTTTCTATGAACTAAACTGTTGCAAGAGTACAAACCCTGTCTCCTCCATTAGACTGTAAAATCCTAGAGGGAGAGCAGAAAAAAGAATGTAGGAGAAATAACTCTGCACAGGGTGAGAGCTCTATACAAATGCAAAATATGATTATAGCTTATGCTGCCTTTGTGCTCTGCCACAGCGCTCAGCGCCAGCTGAATAAATGAATAGACGGATGAAGGAATGGGCAAGGAAATTCTAAGAGGAGGCTGCCCGTCAAGATCACAAAGAGCTAATGAAGGAGAAACCAAGTTCCATTCAGCCAGCAGTGAATTAAAGTCACCTCCCTGCTGCCTGAAAACCTGCTGTCCAGGGTTCACAGAGCCTGCTGTCCTTGGGAGACTTTAGAGGTCAAAGGATCCCACCCTGTCCCCATCCCCCACACTGGCTCCAGCCTGATCACTGTGTCTTCTCCTCCTCTAACCTCAAACAAGCCACCATCACATTTTGCTTAGCTGTCAGTAACAGCTCCTACCTGATCTATTTCCTCTCTGGCCTCCCTACAATCTACCTTGGTCTACAGAACAGCCACAGTGAGCTTGAGAAAAATGTATCAGATCATGTCACTAACCCTCTCACTGCCCTGGCTTAAAACCCTCCAAGCACCTCCTCTCTCCTCTTAGAAGAGCCGTGGTACCCTTTACCCTGGCTCGGGTCTTGGCTGGCCTGGCCCCTGCATGCTTCTCCGACTTCATCTCCTATTCTTCCTGTGATCTCTAAGCTCCAGCTATACTCAGCTGTCTTTTGTTCTCTTGGTAAATAAACTCGATCTTGCCTCAGGACCTTTGCACTCCTTCTTTCCCTTGTTTGGAAAACTCTTTTCCAGACAGGAACAAAAGGGGCTTACTTTTGTCATTAGCTCTTAGCTTAAGAATTTTCACTTCAATGAAGACTTCCGCTTGCAAAGCTACTCACGGCCCAGGTTACTAAACATCCCCTTGTTTTATACTGAGACAGGGTCTTACTATGTAGCCCAGACTGGCCTTGACCTTTTGGGGATCCTCCTGCCTCAGCCTCCTAAGAGCTGGGATTACTACCACACCCAGCTCTTAGCGGTATTATTTTCTTTGTAATATTTATCGTCAGAAATTTTCTTTTCTATTTATTTGCCAATATACTGTTTTTCTCTCCTTCAACTCACGGGTGAATATCACAAGAATAAAGATGTTGTCTTTTTTTGTTTTTTTTGACACACTGTTGCTGTGCAGTTCAGACTGTCCTTGAGCTCATTATGTAGCCAAGGCTGCTCTCCTGCCTCAACCTCCTCAGTGCTAGGGTTACAGGCATGTGCCACCATACCTGGCTCAGAATGTAGGCTTGGGAATCACTGATCTCTAGCATCTAAAATAGGGGCTAGCAAAAAATCAATATTCAGGGGCTGGGGATATAGCTCAGTGGAATAAGTGCATGCCTAGCAAATGCAGCACCCTGAGTTCGATTCCCAGGCCCGCCAAAAAAAAAAAAAAAAAATCAATATTCTATAAATCTGTTCTAAGTGACTCCTAGCTTCTCACCCACCTTCCTACCAGACCTCAATAGATGCTGCTGGGACTATGGGTCTCTGCAATTAGAAGCTTGAGACACAAGTCAAGCCGCTGCAGAACCAGGACCAACTGGGGAGGGTATGGAACTTTCCAGATGTCTTGGTTACTTTTCTCTCATTGCTGTGACAAAATACCCAATGCCCAAAATGAAGGGAGGAAAGGTTTATTTAGCTTACAGTTCGTGGAGGTCTCAGTCTATATTTGGCTGGCTCAGAGGCAGAGTGGCACATGGCAGAGGGCAACAGTTCATGGTGGCTGAGCGCACCAAAAACCACAAGAGCAAAAGGGAGGAATGGCTGCAGGCAGCCTCTTTCCTTCCTTTACATTGTAAACAGGCTACACCCCCCAGGGGGCGTGTAACTCTCACAATCTCCATGCCCTCCTCTTCCACAGGCTCCGCATGTATACAAAGCCAGTACCCTGGTTTCCTGCTGAATCACTCAGCCAAACCTCTAGACTCCCCAAGCTGACACAATGTATCAACCGTAACACCAGATACAGCTTAAGAGTTTCCTATGCATGCATTTGAGTGCCTGCTCCAACCTTCAGGAGTCTCTTTCCTAAGCATGGCAGAGAATAGGATTTATTTTCTCCTGCCTCTCCGTAGTAAAACAATTTTCAGGTGAGTACACGGCCATCCAGGTGAGCTCTACTATTCTCAGTGTCCCCTGAGAAAGGTGTGGCTATTCTGGCTTATAAGACTTGCTAGAAGTCTGAGTTCTGGGTCCTTAAAGGGGAGGGGTGAGCTTTTAGCTCCCCCCACCTGCTGCCTCCAGCGGGCTGGAATATGGATAGAATGGAGCTGAAAGAGCGAACTGGACCTCAAAACGAACGCCTCTTTTTGCCTTTCCGATGTGTGTGTGCTTTCGCAGTACCAGGGATTTAACCCAGGTTTTCACACCGAGCTACATCTTTGATTTATACATTTTTTATTTTTTTTTTCTTTTAACCCTGATTCCCCATCACTTGTGGTCACCATGGTAGGCACGGCGACTACCATCGAAAGTTGATAGGGCATGGATAGGAAGATGCACGTTAGGATTTGCCTGGTTACAAGGCAGGAGCGTCAAAACTATTGACAAACCTGCTAATTTACCCCGCTTACAACACCGGTGGTCTAGGAGCGAGTTTCACTGGTGTGATCACTTGGCGTCTATCTTTATCCCTTCCCTAGGGTTAGAAGATGTCATGCAGCACATCGAGGCCTAACTAACTATACTCAGCGGGCCTTAAGTGACACCGCAGCTGGTCTCTCTCTCCTAAATGAAGAAGTAAAATTAATGAGGAAAGCTGTCCTCCAAAATCGGATGGCATTAGACATTCTAACAGCAGCACAAAGGGGTACCTGTGCAATTATAAAAACTGAATGCTGTGTGTACATTCCTGATCCCTCTGCTAATGTCTCAACAGCTATTCAAGATATCAGGCAACAGATCTTTATTTTATTTTATTTTTTTTTCCAGGACCGGGGA
>PVLD010002035.1:78997-117576 GCA_004027595.1 Dinomys branickii
GTTCGATCCCCAGTACCGCAAAAAAAAAAAAAAAAGTTTGGGGGCCGGGGATATAGCTCAATGGAATAAGCACCTGCCTGGCAAGTGCAAGGTCCTGAGTTTGATCCCTGGTACCGCAAAAAAAAAAAAAAATCATAAAAATCCCGGGAACTTATCCTCTCTACGGGAGGCCATCACTGGTTCCTCTTGGTGAAAATCTTTGTTAACTATATTCATAATAATCTTGTTGATCTTATTATTTGGCCCATCCATACTTAATTGGCTCTTTGCCTTTGTCTCCTCCAGACTTAAAGCTATACACCTACCCAAGATGAAAACGCCTGGTGTCTATCGAGGGCCTTTAGATAGACCCTCTGGAGAGTTTCTCTAACTGCCGATCAACAACTACAACCCCTATCAGCCTGAAGAAGCCAGAGCGGTCATCGCCCATTACTCCCTCATGGCAGTTCGCGTTACTTCTTCAGAGGGGGGAATGTTATAGGCAGCTGAGATAGATAGAAATACTATAGGCAGTCAGACAGGGCTGGGCCCTCGAAGAAGCCAACATAGAAGATAAGATACCTGTGGGCCAGACCTCAAGACGGAAGACTAAACAAATGCCTCCACATACCTCCCCAGGGATGAACAGCAGGGACTGACCACCTTGAAGAATCTTTGACCCGACCCTTATGGGAAAAGCCCCTGACCTAACCCTTATGGGAAAAGCCCCGCTCTGCATGCCCGCTTGTTACTCGCTTTCCCATTTGATCCCAGTCCACTCAGTCTTACCTGGACAATTATACCTGTAATCTTATTGGCGGACCATAGTTTTGTCCATTTCCCCTACCTTGGACCCGCCTCACCTCATGGTTTTTCCCTATAAAAGTCCCTGACAAAGACAGTCAGGGGCAACCCACTCGGGCCCCCCTTCTGTCCCGCTCTTGGATAGAAGCTTTCTTTCTCTCAATAAATATATTCTGCTCTTAAAAAAAAAAAAAAAAAAGGAAAGAAAGTTGATAGGGCAGACGTTCAAAAGGGTCATCACTGCCACGGGGGGCACCCGCCCCCTGGCTGGGGCCAGGAGGGAGCTGACCGGGTTAGTTTTGATCTGATAAATGCATACATTCTCCCCCCCCCAAAGGGGGTCAGTGCCCGTCGGCATGTATTAAGAGCTACATCTTTGGTCCCCTTTCAAAAATTTATTTTGAGGCAGGGCCTCACTAAGTTGCTAAACTGCCCAGGCTGGGCTCAAACTTGTGATTTTCCTGGCTCAGCCTTGCAGCTGCTGGGCATGGAAAGGCAGTATTAGAATGGCAGAAGGGCTGGGGGTATAGCTCAGTGGCATAAGCGCTTGCTTGGCAAGCGCAAGGTCCTGAGTTTGATCCCCGGTACCGGAAAAAAAAAAAAAAAAAAAACAAAAGATAGAATGGCAGAGTTCACCGGGGGTGGTGGCACACACCTGTAATCCCAGCACTCAGGAGGCTGAGGCAGGAGGATCGTTGTGAGTTCGAGATGAGCCTGGGCTACAAAGTGAGCTCAAGGCCAGCCTGAACTACACAGGGAGACTCTGTCTCAAAAAGGCCAAGAAAAAAAAAATAGAATGGCAGAGTTCATGTGAATAAGACTAGGTCCAACTGGACATGGTGGCACATGCCTATAATCCCAGTGGTTGGGAGGCTGAGGCAGCTGGATCACTGTGAGTTCGGGGCCAGCCTAGGATACATGGTGAGTTCAACACCAACCTGAACAACAGAGACCCTGTCTCAAAAAGAAAAAAAAAAAGCGTGGGTCGCTGGTATCACTGAGCTGTATGCCAGATTTGGTCTATCTACCTGCAATAAAACTCTCTTCTCCTTTAAATCACTCCCTATGCCGACTGTTCTCTACCTAGCCCACACCCTCTCACTCTTCTCATCATCCTGCCCAGAGGCAAGGTCCCCCAGTTACCCAGGAAGTTGAAAGCAATGGAAACACTGAGCTGAAAGAGCTGCTGGATGGAAGTCACGGCCTCCTCCAGGGAAGGAGTTCTTGATTTATCTTGTTCCTGGGGAAACAATACAAAGACACATGACAGGATGGTGTGCTGGGTTTGCTACCCAATCCAGGGAATAATATGGTGGCAAAAATCTGGCTGATACCTTCTTTTCACCAGGGTGCTGAGGTTGGGTGGGCGCTGGCTTGGACTCAAAGCTACTGCTGGCATCCAGGAAGCCAAAATTACTGGGGCCTGCAAAGGCAACACCTTCACCTAGCCAGGGCAAGGGAGAAGCATAGGACTTCGTTTTCCCTCCTCTCCCGGGTCTGCCCAGCCTCTCAGTCCAGCACCCCTGCCAGGATCCAGACCAACTCTGAATCTCCCCAGAAAGCACGGACCTTCACAGGAAGGACAATTCCCTTATCTGGGAAAGCACAGCAACAGTGTCCACCTGCCCAACCCTCCCCTCTCCCCTGCGCCCCACCCCGCCTCCTACAGATTCGGGGTGAGCGCGTACCTTCCTCTGGGGGCTCCTGAGGACCAGCTGACCTCAAGGAGCTGAGAGAGAAGCTTCCGGGCTGAGCTGAGGGCTCTTCCAGGCCCAGCTTGGGTTTCCCGAGGCTGAGGGGCCTGGGGGCTGGGCTGTCCGGGCTGGGGAGAACATGACTCTGAAGAGCTAGGAGAGCAGAAACGGGTCAGAAGGGAGCCAGGGCAGTCTGAGCTGCAGGGCCTGAGCGCCCTGAGGGTCTGGAAGTCAGAGGAAGTACTCCCAGGAAGCTCCTTGGAGGCCTCCCTCCCACTCTTCCTCCACTTCCTGTCTGCGGCCCACACTGAGGCTCATCTCCCACCTTAAGCACAAATTACCCCTTTGTTTGAATTCTTCAGCACAGAGCAGCATCTACCTTATTCACAGTTGTAGCTTCAGCTGCTGGCACTTTATTTAATGCTAATAGTGATAAGATTATAATTGTTACGGTAAGGACAAAATCTAGTACTTAGGGCCAGGGATATAGCTCAGTAGTGCAGCGCCTGCCTGGCAAGTGCAAGGCCGAGTTTGATTCCTGGTACCAAAAAAGAAAATAGGAAAAGCAAAAAAGCACTAATACTTAAACTAGTAATCACCAAGCATTTAGTATGCACTGGGCACTGTTCTAAGGCCTTGACATATATTAACTCATTCAGTCTCCTCGAGAAAACGCTACAGTTTTACTATTATCCCATTTTATAGATGAAGATACTGAAGCATGGGGAAGTTGTTCAGGGATATAACACTAGCATGTAGGCCAGGTATGGTGGCGCATGCCTTTAATCCCAGCAAGTTGGGAGGCGGAGGCAAGAGGATCGCTGCAAGTTCATGGCCAGCCTGGGTGACATAGTGAGTTCAAGGCCAGCCTAAACTATACAGCAAAACATTGTCTCAAAGAGGAAAAAAAAGACAAAAAAAAAAAAAAAATACTACCATGTAGAACTTCTGGGGCTTGAACCTTCACAGTCCAATGTGACTCCAGAGATCAAATACTAGTCTATGTGACTTCTATTCCACGGCACATAATACACACAGAATACAGACGCCCTTAGTGATGATCGATGGAATGGCCAGAAAATGGCCAAATGGGTTAAGAGCTGGGCAGGAAGCCACACCTAGGATCTAACATCGCCTGGACCTGATGTGGTCAGGGACCACAATACAGACAAAAGATAAAACTACAGGGCCCTTAACCTATTACTCATTAAAAGCACAACTGGTGTTTTCATCTGAGGCAGTCAGGGGCAAGCAGTTTTTCCTAAAACCCATGACTCTTGGCTTGCGCCTACCAACAGCTAACTATGCGCAGAACGAAGACTGGCCTTCAGTTTTGTATCCCTTACTACCTTAGACTTTGAATACACGTTACTCACTTTTAAAGAGTCAACAGAACAAAGTTTATTAGCCCTAAACTTACCTAACCTAGCTTGCCTCCCTTTAAGATGGAGGACACCCAGAGAAGAGTGATAAGTAATTTTCAGAATTCACAGGGATATCTGATGACCAGGCTTCATGGCTCCCAGTGTCAGGCCCTTCCCCCTTGGACCAACTCCTAAAAGTCTCTAGTCACTGTCTTCAACTGGCAGTCACCTGGGTCTCAGGAAAAGTACTGCAAACAGAAGCAATGATTTCAGAACAGCCCTCAAGCCCTGAGGGCTTCTCCAAAGTTATGAAACCAGGCCAGCAGTAATGATCAACAGGACCCTCGTCCAGCATCAGCAGGGCCTCAGCTAATCCCTCCGAGCCTGATCATTTTCATAAGCACTCACCCCTTCCAGCTAGTTCCAGAGCTGGGGTCCTTTCCCCATTTTTCTCTGTTACTTCCCAAGTAAAGTTTTTACCTGTAAATTTACACTGTTGCTTAGTCTAATTTCCATTACCACTAACGCAAGGACCTGTGGTAGCTGGTGCCACACCTATGGGGCTCCCTCGACGGGAGGTGACAAGAGGACACACAAGAACACTAAGGGGTAGGTGTGGCCCACACCATGGGTGGGTAGAACTTCGCCACGTTCCCCTTCCTCTGACTTCAGATAGGAAAGGGAAGAAGCTGCATGGCTGTTTTCCTGAGGTGTGTCTGGAGATGCTTCCTGCCCCAGAGCGACTCCCACCCAGCCCTGCCTCCCCAGGACCGAGAACTCACAGGGGTGCAGGTGCCACCGGGGAGACGAGAGGAAACGGTCCAGGGAACTGCGCCAAGTGCAGCGTTCTGCTTGTCGAGGCCGTGTGGGCAGGAACGCCTGGAAGTGGAGCTGTCTTGCCACCTGCAGGGCTAGCACAGCCAGAGTGCCCTGGAAAGACAGCACACTGGGGACATGGTCCCTTCCCACACCCTTCAACTGCTTCAGACTCAGCCCTCAACATAATCATCATTTCCTTAGGAAGCCTTTCCTGTCTCTGGATAGGGCAGCTCCCTATAAACAAGTTCACCCAACTTTCTCCTCTGATACTTAACACTCATCACTGTGATTGTTCACTGTAGGTCTGCTGCTCCTATCTCTATGCATCACGAAGGGAGGGACCACCCACATTTTGCTGACCAACACAACCCCTGCGGCCAGCACAGTGCTAAGTTACAGTAGGATCCCAGTGAATAGATGCTAAACACACCCAGCAGAAATGACTGAATACACAAAATGCAGGCAAAGAGATGATGTGCTAAGATGAAGCCTAGCACAAATGCAGTGACAAGTCACCACGAGGTACACTCTCCAGCCTGGCATAAGCTTCCCTTTCCTGCAACTGAACCACCCACCAGGCACACTTCCAGGTGCGGGTCTGCAGCAGGCATCTTTATTCTGATTGGTGTGCAGAAGACCTGAGCCAGCTCCTATTCCAGTGACTCCGATTTCCCATCTCCCATGCTGTGCTGGGGAAGGGACATCTACATACTTATTTGCTCCAGCAGGCTCTGTTTACAATGGCAAATAAGACAGTCACAGTCTCTGTCCCCATGAAATTTGTACCTTGTGTTGAGAAAGACAAAACCAAAGTACATAGAAAAATAAATGCTGTAATTAGTAATTATGCTAGATGCAAAGAGGAAACAAATCGGCAGGTTATAGAGAACGTAAGTGGGAGACTGGACTCCATGAGGGAGGAGGGAAAGCCCCTCTGGTGTGAGCCAGCAAGAGAAGGAGCAGCACTGTGAAGGGACAAGGGCTCCTGACTCTGCGGACAGCTGTGTACAGCCCCTTTCATATGGGCAGTGGGGACAAAGCCCAAAGTAGCATCAGGACCGCTGGAATACAGTCCAGTTTCCCCAAGAAACCAGTGTGGGACTCTGCCCCAGGGCTCAGATCTTTGGCAAAATGGAGAAATGTTTCCCTCTCCAGGGTACTTTATACCAAGTCCGCAGAAACCCAGAAAGCGGTGTCACGACACTGTCATGGAGAAGCCCAGATGCAACTCTGCTGATGACACTAATTTGCAGGTTAAAGAAAGTGAGGCCCACCTGGGCATGGTGGCACATGCCTGCAATCCCAGCCCTCAGGAGGACAGCCGGGAGTTTGAGGCCAGCCTGGACTCCAAAGTGAGTTCAAGGACAGCCTGAACTACAAAGCAAAACCTGGCCTCAAAACACAAAACAAAACACAAAAGTGAGGCTCAGCAGGGCATCCAGAGAATCCTACCACCCTTTCAGGCTGAGGCAAGAGGATCAAAAGTGGAGCCCAGCCTGGGCAATCTAGCACCTCAGTGAGACCTTGTGTCACAACAACAAAAAAAACATAAGAAGGACAGCAGATGTAACTCAGTGCGAAGGCCAGGGGTTCAATCCCCCTTACCCTCCTCCCCACAGTAAGGCTCAGAGAGAGGAAGTCATCCGCCTACAGTACACAGCATGAAAGTAGCAGGGGTGGGATATGACTGGCCTAAGAGTGATGTATGTGCCAACCTCATTCGCAATATAGTCGATCTGGATCTTTGCCTAAAAGGTGCAAACTCTGACCTATTAGACCCAGTATTTACTACTGGGAATGTGACTTTGCAGATCAGATTCAACAAATATTTATTGAGCAACTAATATGGGCTAACTAATTAATATGGGCTTGGCTGTGTACTTTAAGTGCTTTCACGAGTCCTACCAGGCAGTGCATCGAAGTGATACAGCCTGAATTCCCAAGTTAAATCTGGCTTCTCACTCAACAGCTGTAACCTTTAAATACATTACTTAATATTTCAGAGTCTGAGTTTCCTCATGTTCAAAATGAAGGTTAAGGTTTCCTTGCAAGACTTTTGTAAGGATTAACTACAACAATGTATGCATAACTTAACAAGGAATGCTACTTCTTGGCTATTTCTTATTATTCACTGTAAGCGCCAAAAAGAATTATAGGTACTTTGTTCTCTGTGATGTCTCTTAGGGCCTAGCAAAAATGCCTGACTTGGAGAAGGTATAAATAAATGTTTATTGAACAAATTAAAGAAGAAATACACAGCAGGGCTGGGGGAGTGACAATATCTCCATAAATATGCTCCAGCGCCACGGGGGTTCCTCATCGTGGGAAGCCAAAGCTGATTTTGCTCTGGTTTCTGGACTAGGGTATTTCTCCACACAGGACCATTCTGATCCACGTTGAAGGCAAAGGTCAGGGCTGGAGAAGCCTTACCCATGAGATCGCATCCCACAAGGTGTTTGGGGAGACACGAGCGGACATCCACTGGAAGGCATCCTTCCATCTGTGGGACTTTGGATCACTGCTTGTGCTTGGGCCATGAGGGCCCGACCTAGATAATGCAATTACAGGCTATCGAGTTTTATCCAAAACATGGGCAAAGAAAGGCCAGGCAAGAATGGGTGACAAAATGGCAATGTCTCACCTGTTGATGCTGGGCACAGAGACCAGCAAGGAGGAGGAGGTTGCCTGAGGCCCATCTGGGCTGGTGGGCTTGGGGGTTACTCCCCGGAAGTCAGGACCCAGCAGACGGGGAAGAGCTGTATGGAGAACAAAGGTCACTTTAACAGGAACAGCACTGAGACAAAGGTGGCCCAACAATCCTGCCTCTAACCTGAGATGGCACTTTACCCTAGAGGCCCAGGAATCACTAGCAGCTGCCTCTGCAGTGTTTCTTGTTTTTCTTTTTGTGGTGCTGGGAAAAAGAACCCTTTGTGCATCTGGTAAGTGCACTACCACTCAGCAAATTCCTCAATCTTTGCAGTGGCTTTTTTTTTTTTTTAAGTGGGAGGGTTTGAGAGAGGGTCTCCCTATGTAGTTCAGGCTGGCCTTGAACTCACTATGTAGCCCAGGCTGGCCTCAAACTCAAGATGATCCTCTTGCCTCAGCATCCCTAGTGCTGGGATTACAGGTGCAGTGGTTCTGAAACAAGAATACACGTGGAAATCTTTAGCCTAGCAGATATTCTAAGGGACCAATGCAGAACCAATACAGCAGTATCTCTCAGAGAGAAGCATCTACATTTTGAAAAATCTTCCCCTTGTGATTCTGAGGTTCTACAACCGGTGACAACCTTTGTTCTGTGACCACACGTCCACACCTGCTATGGCCTACGTTCAGAACGCTGGTCTAAGTCCCTCTATCCACTCGCTGGCTTCGCCCACTCCATTGCCTCCCTTCGCTGTGTCCTCCTTGGAACTGAGCTTCACACCGTCTTACTTCTCTCTACGTGGTCTCCAATTTCAGCGGCCCCTGACTTCTGGACGAGGTAGCTCCACCCAGACCCCGCCCACCTCCATTCTAACCCCGCCCACTGTCGCTCCGGCTGTTCCCTCGCGCCGCTCCCCCTCCCCCACACACCGCGCCTCCTGCTCAGAGTCTCAGCGGTCTTCTGGCGGTCGCTATTCAGATGCTCCTACCTCGGCCCAGGAGTCCCGATAGGCGCCACATGTTGCCAGCACCATGGAGAGGCCAAGCCGAGAGCACAGGCCGGAGCGCGGGCTGCCGGCTACAGCGGCCGCAGGGGCGCGGCGCGACCGTCCCCACGCAAGCCGGTGGCCGGCCAATAGGGGAGAAGCCCGCCGGAAGGACGCGCGCCCCGACAGGAAGAGGGGAGGCGGATTTGGGGCTCTTTGGGAAGTGAACCCGGCCAGGGAGTTGCGTGTGGGCAGAGGGTGAGGCTTGGCTGCTCCACCAGAGGCGGTAGCGTGCGCAGCGAGGGGACTCGCGGGCGGCGAGGCCTGACGGCCCGGAGCAGGCCCGCGGGCGAGAGGGGCTCGGGACTTGCAGACGCGTGGACCTCCGAGGGGAGGAGGCTCCCGTGGCCACGGGGCCCAGTGGGCGGAGGAGAGGAGCCTTAGGGGCCTTACGGGCCTTAGGCTCCTACGTTGGGAGCTGGTTAGCGGAGCTTCCCGCCCAGGGCCGTGTGCTTAGAGATGCCGCACCCGGCCTGCAGTGTTGACGATGACAACTGCACGGGGCAGGGTTTGTGTTCCTGGGTTCTTGCTCTGGCCCAGCGTTGGCTCCCTGGGTGGCCCCAGGCCGACCGCGTCCCTCGTCTGGACTGGGTTTGTGCGGTGTTGGCTTGAGACTCCTACAGCGCGCCTTTGAAGAATTACCAGAGAGGAGACACACACCCTGTTCATCAGAACTTTCACCTTCAGACCCAGCCCGTGTCACCTGTGCGTTCTTTTGTGGGAAAGAACAGTTCCCCTTTCACCACGCTTGAACCCATGAAATGAAGCACTCAAGTTCGAGTGTAGGATGTTCAGATTTCCTCCCTTCCGCTTCCCCCAGATAGGTGTGACTTTGGGGTGGGTGGGAATGCCTAAACCGCGTAAAGGCTCACCTACTTTTAGGCCCAGGCATGTGCTGTGAAAGTTGTACGAACTTGTTAAACAAGCTTTGAGCCATGTCGGCCACCATCCTAGAATCTGAGAAGAGAGATGAGTAAGGAGCATTTGTAGCTTCCAGGAATACGTGGTCCAGTGGGTTGAGTGGACTCTGGAGTCTCACAAATCTGGGTTTGAATCCCGGCTTCCTAATTTCATAGGTATGTTATATTGTGCAGGTTCCTTAAGCACACTAAGGGAAAATTGCAGGGGCTTCATGCAGTGGTGAGGCTTAAGTAAAATAATAGATTAAAAATATTTAGCTTAGTTTTTGCCTCATAGTACACGCCCAATAAATGTAATTGCTATCGGTTACAGCAGTGGAGAGTAGGCCAGAGCACATTCCTACAGAAGCAGGAGCGATGGGGTGTGGAAGGACTCAGAAAAGGATTACATTTAAACTGGGCCTTTAAATAGGAATAAGAATTTTCTGAGTGGGGACGAGAGAATGGCATTACAAGGAGCAGAAACAAAATGAAACGAGAGCCCAGGAGTTGGAATGTTGGCAAGCTATTCAGAAATGCCTTGTTTAGGGATTTGGAACAGCCACCTTCACATTACCTATGTTACTGCCCCAAATAAAATGACAAATATGCCGGGTTTGGCTCTGCCTGCTGGGACTTCCTAACCCTTCATTTCAGCCTGTCTGTGCTTTGCTCCCTACTTCAGGGTTTAATGCAACCCCGACTCTGCAGTGAAGATGGCCTGACTGTTTGAGCTCTTGCTGCTCTGCTCTTTCTATTTCCTGTAGCACTTAATTTCTTACCATACAGTTTAGCACTAATTATATGTTGCCCCGTTCTTTAATTGTCTTATTTGCATAAATCTAGTCGCCCTAGTTTTTTCTCTTAGGGCAGGGATACACTTCCCCTTTTGTGGCCGTTATGGGGCCATGGAATTATGTTCAAATAGTGCGGGTTGAATTGACCTAACACCTTGTGCTGATGGTCACTGCAGCCAAGAACACCAGACCCACCATGGGATTTACTGACCAGAGTGGAATTATATTGTTTCACCATATTTGCATTCATTGAGGACCCTCTGTTTAAGTTAAAGGGTT
Source organism: Dinomys branickii (assembly GCA_004027595.1). NCBI lineage: Eukaryota > Metazoa > Chordata > Mammalia > Rodentia > Dinomyidae > Dinomys > Dinomys branickii. Next base: position 89,325 of record PVLD010002035.1, read on the forward strand.
TTAAAGGTGCTATAACCCATGCCTGTAATTCCAGCCCTTTGGGAGGCCAAGGCAGGAGGATCAAAAATTCATGTCCCACTTGGACAAATTAGCAGGACCCGGTCTCAAAAAATAAAAAGAGCTACTATGAGTTCAATCCCTAGTACCCCTCCAGAGAAAAGTTTTTGAAGCAGAGGATAAAGCACTGTCCCTATACATAAATGGCTCAACAGACCACTGAGTGAGGGACAGAGGGTAAGGGCAGCTGGAACCCTCACTGTTAAGTCAGACCCCCTGTTCAGTGCTGCCCGCAGCACTGTCAGCAAGGACAGCTTTGCCTCCTCGACCTTTAGCTTTGTCTAAAGTGCCAACCCCGAAGCTCCATTCTTGTCTCCTGCTCTGCGTTGGTACGTTGTGGCTTAAAAAATTGACTTAACTTCTCAACAAATGTAAGCCATCTTCACCGGGGGCCTATTGGCCGGGTGTCCAGGTAACCACCTCTTAAAATGCATACACCTACACTGTGTTCCAGTCGCAGGGAATATTCTAGACATTAGCTGTTGCCTTGGTTTTTATTATTTCATTTTATTTTGAGACAGGGTCTCACTACGCAGTTCAGGCTGGCCTTGAACCCGCTGCGGAGCCTAGGCTGGCCCTCAACTCCTGGCTGTCCTCCTGCCTCAGCCTCCTGAGTGCTGGGATTACAGGCAGGTGCCACCACGCCTGGCTTCATAGGCATTCTGAATTTGCATTAATCAAATACATGAAAGCTTTACTTCAGTGCTTGAGAATGTCCTGAGTATATCACAATTTTGAAAAGTGGATATGGTCCCTGACCTCACATAGAAAACAGTACAGTGGAGCCAGACGTGGTGGCGCACACCTACAATCCCAGCACTTGGGAGGCTGAGGCAGGAGAATTGCCATGAGTTTGAGGGCAGCCTGGGCTACATAGTTCAAGGCCAGCCTAAACTACATAGTGAGACCCTGTCTCAGAAAACCAAAGGAATGGGGCTGGGGGCCTGGGGGTGTGGCTCAGTGGTAGAGTTCTTGCCTTGTATGCACAAGGCCCTGGGTTTGATCCCCAGCATCACCCCCAAAGGTTAAGAAAACCAAAAGGGAAAAAAATTATAGCAGGGCAAGCAGAGTCAATAGGCAATTAAAATACAGAATGGTGTTTTAGTTATATATTGCAGCGTAACAACCACTTCAACATTGAGTGGCTTAAAACAATCATCTCTCACAGTTCTGCGAATTGACCCAGCTCAGCTGGGCAATTCTGCCGGCCTCACTCAGGCTCTCACGAGGTGGCAGTCAGAGCAGGAATTGTATGTAGACAAGTGGTGCCCTGGAAACACTGGGCCTATTTCCTTCTCCTTGTAATCTCAGGGCCTCTCTGCTCCACATGGCTTCTCCAGCTGGGTAGCTGAACTGTATGTGTGATGGCTCAGAGCTTCCAAAATACAAAAGCGGAAGCTCCCAGGATTATTAAGGTTTAAGCCTGGAACCCACAGGGTGCCACTCTCCTGCACCCTGTTGATTAAAGCAGTTCACAAGGCCGACCCAAATTCAGTGCGGGAGGTGAATACTGGACAAGTGGCTCTTCAGAGATCAGCAAGTTCTATCGTTGGGAGTATATGGGGTGCTATGGGAACCCCGGGGGAGACCTAGGCATGGAAGTCTGGAAGGCATTTTGGAAGCAGCAGTGTCTAAAACTGAATGATGAGGATTAGCAACTAGCTAGAGGATGAAGAAGAAATGCACAGTTCAATCAGGGGACATCGTTGGTACAGAGTCCCAGAGAGGCACAGAAAGCACAACTGAGGAAAGAAAGCACAAATCAAGATCACTGTGGCTGGCATAGGCACTGATGAGACAGTGATTATCCTTTAATTTGGAGAGAGGGGAATGGGACCAGGCGTAGCTAGGAAAGGTTTTAGCAGGAGAGTAACCGAGCAGGTCAGAGAATCCAAGAAAGGCTGCTGAGTGGGAGATGGACTAGAGAAGGTTAAGTTTTCATTTGCACCCTGTCCCTTCTAGGCCAGTGAGCTCACCTTTGTCACTGAGAAGCCTGGGTCACCACCTGAGCACTGATATTAGTTCTTTTTGCTTTTTATTAGCGAGAGTTTTCATTATAAAAAAACACAAAGAGATGGAGGAGGAAGGTAAGGGAGAGGAAGGGTTGTAAAAAAAATTAAGATGTGTTATGTACGTGTAATAACTTCCCAAAATGAATGTAATCATTATGTAGCAGAAACATGTACTAATAAAAATTTAAAAATTGAAAGAAAAAAATAAAGGAATGCAAACTCCCCTATATAAATGTTTTGTTTGGTTTCTTTTATTTTTAGAAGAATATGTGGAAAACCTGCTACCTGATAAGGATTTGGACACCAGGTTGGCCAGGTGGTCAAACAATTTATACTTAAGTGTGAAATTTGTTTTAAAAAAAGACCCTGCTGGCAGGCAGCAGAGAACATGCCAAGCTCAGTGGATTTGACCTTTCAGATTAAAAAAAAAACCATGAAATTGAAATTATCTTTTCATTGCTAATGAAAAGATAATTAAAGGAGGGCAGGGAAGGTCACTGATAGGGCTCCTACTCCAGTAAAAAGTCAAGTAGTCCTAAAGATTTATTGCAAAAAAAAAAGCAGCAGACCGCCTCTACAGGCTCTCCACCCTCTGACTTATTTCGCAGAGGCAACCATTTTTAACCCTTTGACATGTGCAGAAGCAGCACACAAGGGTGGGGCTTCTGGAAATGGGCTATTTGACATCCAGCACAGCTCTTCCACTCACCATACTGGTTCTCTTGGTTAAGCTGATTTGAATATCTTTTCCCTCAGTTTTCTCATCAGTAAAATGGGACTAATGATAATTGTACCCTTTTCATGTATATTTCTAAGTGTGCAGTTAACGAACGGCAGCTCCATATGATGATGCTGATGAAGATGATTCAGAATCTATCTTAAGAGCAGCTGCAAATACACTTGGATGTTAGTCACACACTAGACAAATAAGTGTAAGGCATGGTTACGTTTTGGAGGAAATAACAAGAACCTAGACTCAGTTGGAGAGGTCTGAGTCTTCCTTTTGTTCTAACGCCAGACTCTGTGTTTGTTATCAGTCCCACCCCCTTCCTGTCTCTTCTAAAACTTGTCACTATAATTATCTTGACCCTCATGCCAAAGCTTAGCTCTCTTTACTCCTTTCTTTCTGTCTGTTTATGAAGTATGTACAGGTCTTTTGTACCTTTACTTGATCCTTCTGCCCTTTTCAGCTTCCGTTCTGTTTCTTTCTCTCTATGGTCAGATTTCTTAATAACACACAGCTACCTCCCATTTCTGCATCATGTTCTTGCTTTCTGGTCTTATCTCCCACCTTTTGTCCCTGTTTTTCTGATACAGGACTCAGTAAGGTAATCAAAGCCCACCTAAATAATCACTAGGTGGCCTTTGGACTGACAGTGCTTGACTCCACAACACACCTTAGATCTTCCCTAGAAAACCAGCCTTGTCCTCCCATTTCCCTATTTCTAAATGTTGTATCATTTCCCCCAAGCCATCCAGGAAAGAAATCTTGAACTCAGGTTTGCTCAGCACCCTTCTGTCCTCCCCTCACATTAGCTTTGACTCTTACTGCAAATACTAGAAATTCACTGGAGCTAGCCTTTGAAAAAGTTTAACTGGGATGCAGAGGAATGAGGAGATCCATCAAATGGACCCCAAGAGCAGGATGTAGCCAGAAGCCAGGAAAGACCAGAACTTAGACTCAGGCCAACAAAATGAGCTCCCCACCTCTCTGTCATGTGGATTTCTTGTGATCTGCACAGACACCCTAAAGGTGTCAGACACTCCCACACCCAGCCAGCTACCAGGTCCTGTAAAAATCACCACCTTGCATCAAACCCGTCAAACCCGCGCCTGTGTCTCCTCTCAGCTTCCTTTGCGTTGCATCTCCCTTGTTTGTTTACTTCCTGACCATCTTTCTGCTCTGTCCTTGCTTTCACCTCCTCTGACTCCTAGGCAAGCACTACCTGCATTTTACCCTTCGTCACCTGCTCTCTTCTGGATCTCCCCTCTGTTTTATTGACTCCTAAGTGAGAGTAGAGTGATTAGATGCTTGGGTTTTGGAATCCTAATGACCTAGGTTTTAACCCTCCACTAATTTCTCATTGGGTGAACAAAAGTTACTTGAATCCTTGAGTAATTCTTCCTCTGTAAAATGGGTGCATATAAAGGGCTTGGTATGACCCCTGGCACACAGAAAGGACTCAATAAACGGTGATAATGATTATTCTTACCTTTGTCCTCTTTCTTGAGTTCCAGTCCTATACTACCTGCTAGATTTTTCCCCTAGATATTGTGCTGTGACCTCAGAGCCATCCAGGAATTCTCTATTGGAACTCTCCAGGTACTGGGGCATGCCGCAGGAGCACCCCTCCTGACCTCAGCCAGGCCTCTCTCAGTGGAGGAGACCCTGAAGAGTTTTCCTATCAGCTCCCAAACCCTGGCAGACTTCCATCCAGGAAGACAGGCAGGGCTGCCATTAGAGAGGATATGGAGGATGAGAATCTAGCCTGTTAAAAAGCTCCCCACAGCTGGGCACAGTGATGCACATTTATAACCCCCGCGCTCTGGGAGGCTAAGGCAGGAGGACTTCGAGTTTAAGCCCAGCTTGGGCAATTTAGAGACTTAGCAGGTCCCTGCCTTAAAAAAAGAAGCTGCCCAAGTGGTAAGGGGGCAGTGGAAGGGGACAAAAAAAAGAATTAAAATGTGTTATGTATATGTACCAGCTTCCAGTGATGAGTGTAATCATTATGTACTGTGAACGTATTAATAAAAATTTTAAAATAAAAAAATTTATTTTGGAAAACAAAAACAAAAAAAGCAGCAGCAGCTCTCACTGCTGAGATGTAGCGGGAGCTGCAGCACTTGGGGAGGGTGTGAAGGGTGAGACCACACCTCAGGGCTGCCTGCTAGGCTCAGGCTGGGCCTCCCTCAAGAGGTGGGAATTTGGAGCACAGAAGCCAGAAGCACCCCTGTTTTTAGCTGCGCTCTTGCAGGTCTCCTTTGCACTCTTGTGAACCTTCCTTGTTAAGCGCGTCTTGTGGAGTGGGGTGTACAGCGTTGCCTTGCTCTCTGCACCTGCTCTGCACACCTGGGTGGTGGCATTCCTGGGGCAGGGACCTCAGAGAGGGTAATGCCTCCACTGCCACTGGCGTGGAGCTGGGAGAGAAGGCACAGAGGGTTACCTCACAGCTGTTTGCTCTGAGTCAGTGTAGCCAAGTAGTTCAGAGGTCTGGCTCGGACTCAGAACTTGCCATTTGAATCCTGCTTTTGCCATTACTCTGCAGCCCTAGGCTAGTTGCTTCATTTCTTTGTGCCTTGTTGTATAGTAGGGGCAATGATAGGCCTGTCTAACAGTCGTGAGTTTTAGTAATGCAGGAAAACTCAGCTTAGTGTACTTATACCACTTGGTGCCAAGGGCCCCATGTTTGTAAGAATGGGCATCTCCATTACACACACACACACACACACACACACACACGCAGGGCCTGACTGCTGTCTCTACCCTATCTCTATTGTCCTCTGTTCATATGTGTGTTCTGGCCTCAGGACTACGAGCTCTGTGAAGTCACAGATAGAATTGTATGGGTCTGTGTTCTTGGTGCCAAGCACGGGACCTCGCCTACAGACAATCTCAGCATGTGTTTACTGTTAAGAGGAACTGGTGCAACCATACAGAAGACGCAAGACTCCCACTGGCCACTCTGGTCACTGGCACAAATGGACAACCCAGGCCAGTCACTGTCTGGGGCTGGGAATATTGCAGAGAATGTAGTAGGCTGGGCTCCTGGTCTCATGGAATGAACTGTCCAGGGGACGGACGTTACACACGTAACAAAACTGATGATGGATTTCAACTGGAAACCTTGCAGGTAAGGAGTAGCCAGGTTGCTATGGCAGCACAGAGCAGGGGACCATACTTCCGGGAGGGAGAAGTTACCAAATGATGCAACAAGTATACTAAGGCCCAAAGACAGGGCAGAGTGGTTGAGCAGAAGATAAAAAAGGGCCCTCCCGACAAAGGGAACATCCAAAGGCCCTGGGGCAGAAGGAGCAAGGCGGCAGGGTAGAAGACAAGGGTAACACAGCTGGAACCCAATGATGAACAAGGTCAGCGGCCCTACGTGGTGGCAGAGCTGGGAGTATAGGTTATGCAGAGCTGTATGGGCTCTGGTGAAAAGCTGAGCTTTTGTTCTAATGGTACAAGCTAACATTTACTCACTGGTATGTATCTGTATATTTGCGTGGTTTGTTTTCTTTTTTCTCCATTTACTTTTCCTCCAGGCGGCTGGCACTATTATTCGCCTTTTACAGACAACGAAACCCTGACTCAGGAAGGTAAATTTGCTCAAGATGACACAGTTGTGGCAGAGTCGGGATTTGAACCCAGTAACCAGCATCCAATCTCTTTTCCTACCCGCTGCGTGGCCCGCTCAGTGGACCTCTAGCTGTGCTGCACATTTGTCCTCTGCCGCTGCTCTCCTTCCTCCAGATTGGGGAACCCCTGGATAATAAGTTTCCCAATGGCCAGTTGGGTTTCCCGGCTTTGACCGCCCGCGGAAGCGCCCCAGAGGACCAGGGATGGGTCCCCAGCCACGTGACCTCCGAGACGCAGGCGCGGAGCCGCCCGGCGGCTGCAGTGCGGTGGGGCGTGTGCGCTCGGGCGGTGCGGCGGCAGCTGTGACTCCCCGCGAAGCCTCCCGAGGGCTGCGGGCAGGGGCGCCCCGCGGCGTCCGGCAGGGGGCCCTCAGTCCTAGCGCTCCCGGGCGCCAGCCTGCAGCCCGCCGCCTGCATCACGTACCCAGCAGCCTTGAGGGGGAGAGCAGCGATCATTTCTGATTAAAAACGACTCTTTTTAAATGGGTTTCATTCTTTATTTCTTTCTGTCCTCTCTCAGGGCCAGAGAGAGGCGGAAAGCGACACCGAGAATCCATTCCAGCCGAGCAGCCAAGAGGAGACGAGGCAGCTCCCAGATGTTGATGCTTTGTTTTTTGACATAAATCTTTGCACTCATGTGGGTGTTTTCATTGATTCATGTTCCCATCTGCTGAATTTCCTTTTATTTATTTAATATGGCTTTTTGGGGAAATCTTGCTCTGAAGCTCTGGAGGCGCATAAACCTTAGCAACCGCTGCACCCCCTCCTCCTGCTGCAAACCTCGGCTGTGGCTGTGGCCGGGTGTGTGTGGGGGCGTTCAGCGGCGTCCTGAGGCAGGGCGGCTCTGCGTCCGCGCTGGGTGGCAGGCGCCTCAGGCTTGTGTTCACGCGCCCGGCAGAGCCTGTAAACCGAGGAAGAAAGCATGCGAGAAGCAGATTACGCCACGTATCTGCCTCTTGTCCTTCCTGCTCACCCACAATAACGCACTGCCTTCGCGCTGAAGCACTACTCTCGTTTGGAAACCAGGAAACATCAGTGGATGTCCATATTCAGTGTGATAGCTCTATCTCCTGCCCGACGCAAACCGCTCTCCTCCACACCAACCGCGATCTGCTGGTAATGACAAACGCCAGCCAATTCTGGAGTTGGACTTCTGGCTTGAATCCTGACTGCTTTTTATAGTGAATTCCTGAGCAAGTAAGCTGCTCCCAAACCTGGCACTCTGCATCTGTAAAGCATAGATAATTACTACCTTCTCAGCTACAGGTACATTTTGCAGATGAGGAAACAGGCTGTTACAAGTTAAGAGACTGGCCCAGCTACTACCTACTTAGTCCCATCCCCGGCTCATCCACCAGCCCCCTACTCCAGCTGCACCCCAGGTTTTCAGGATAAACCTTTTGCCTGGCGGAGAGGGAAGCCTTCCTTTCCAGGGGACAGAAGAAACATCCAGAAGGGATCAGAATGCCTTGCATTTGACCTCAGCATATAGACTTGGGCTTGGAAGGGACCTAGAGGTCATCTTATCTAGTTTCTTAATTTGTGCAGTCCTCTGCCACAGGCACAGAGAACTCTGCCCCTTACACAACAGCCTTTTCTATTAGAGGATACCTCTAGATCTTTGGAAACTCACAGACCTTTGAATAAGGCTATTGGAATGTAAGAAACTATCATTTTCATGAACCAAGGCCCTTAAGACCTATCCATGTCAAGGCCTAGGGCTTTTATATCAAGGCCTAGGGCTGTTGTATACAGTCTTGAATGGAATGGAGTTTCCAGACTTCACCTAAAGTGTAAAATTAATCCATACCACCACCTTTTGTGGGCTACATTCCTTCCTTACGTCTATCTCATCCCATCCAACCTTCTCTGCATGCATTATGTGGGTCTCCTTGCTGGATGGAAGGTAGCTGGATATCTGAGTCCAGCTGGTTCTAACCTCATGTCTTCTGTGCACATGGCCTTAGTCACCATCATGTAACAGTTTACTGGAACCGCTAAGCATGATAAGCAGGTATGATGCCTTTGAGAGCACTTGGTACCTTACAGGAAGCAAATCCTCAAATTTTAGTGAAGAAAACTAGATGGTATAAGGGGCTCTTCTGTTCACTTTGCTCAGCAACCACCTAGGTTAAAAGTGCTGAGTTTTTCTAGAACTAAAGCCTAATCATTAGTTCCTTGAGATTGCTATGAGATAGAAAAGACGGGAAAGGTTTCTAGTTCAAAGTAAACGGAAGAAATAACCTCAGAAATAATGAAGAGTGTAAGAGTAATAGAGTATAGTAAAGTGGCTAATTATCCACCAAAATCTATTCCATCCTTTTCTGTGGTAAGAGAATTGAACTGGGTGTGGCTATCCAGTCAGGGCCTATGTTTTCTAGACTTCATCACAGATAGGGAGGGGCACATGCATTAGTAAAGAAGTGGTATGTAGCCATGAAAACTTATGCATAAATTAAACCTTGTACATACTCCCACTCTTTTACAAGCTGTATCAGACCTAGCAGCAATCAGGCCTCCACCATGTACTCTACAGCATGGTGGCAATGTAACCTTGATCTCTAAGGACAGTGTGGAACAGGACTCCTGCTTAAATGAAACATTCTCTTCAGATCGTTAAATGAGCAATAAATGACCAGCTGCACGTTCTAACTAAGGTATTACTAGTTTTCTAGTTGAATATACCCTAATTAACACGGAAGGCAGATACTGAGTTGGTCAAGAGCATGGGTTTTGAAATCAGATTAGGCTTGATTTACTTCCCAACTCCTCCTGCTGGAACGTGTGACCATGGGCCACTGATGAATATTCCTGAGCATCAGTTTTTTTGTCAGTAAAATGAGAGGGATTAATATAACATTTATCACAGCCACTTTGGAAAACAATCTTTAGACTTGTTCATTAAGCTGAAGATACTAGTAGTCTATAATATAGTGACTCTACTACAAATTATATACCCTAGAGAATTCTGGACCCCAATACATCAACTCATGTACAAGAATGTTCATAATGTCCAAAAGGGAGAAAGAAGCCAATTGCCCATCTATTGTGAATGGAAAGGTCAATTGTGGTATTTTACACAAGGAGATGTAAAGTAATAGACATCAATTAACTTCAGATACATGAAATGACATAGATGAATGCATTTCACAAAAAATAAGAGTAAATTTTTAAACTCAAAAGAATACAGAATATAGAGTATGAATTCATTCACTTATATATCCAAAATAGGCAAAATTAAATGATATACTTAGGAATTCATATATGAGTAATTTGCCTAGCATGTGTAAGGCCTTAAGTTCAATTGCCAGCACCAAAAAACAGGGATGGACAGTTTCATCACAGATATATTTAATATATTGTATATAGGTACATTTTAGGGGAAATTATCAAACTGTTCATATACGTGTTTTAGATATCCTCTGCTTACACGTTTCACAGTTAAGTTTTTAAGACACACCTCACCTGGTAAGTTTGCTCGCTAATTGAATGCGGTGAGGCATATCAAGCTCTAAGTACCTCGTAGGTACTCAGTGGAAGCAACTTTTTCATGTGAGGGAAAGATTTGAGGCCTTTGGAGAAAGCAACAGAATTAGCCAATGATAAAATTAAGAAAAGGTACTTTTTTTCTTTAAAGCATATTGATATATTTTTGTGGATCCTGGGTGTAGCTATACATGTATGGGGTCAGAAATATTGATGGATTTAGTATTAATTGATGGCCACAAACTGAAGTAGAGGTGGAAAACTACTGTATTTCTAAGGGGAGAAAGAGGGAAGGAGTAGGAGTGGCTCTACAGGGCCTGGATGAGACAGGTAGGAGCGCGGAGAAGAAAATTACCTTTATGCTGGCTCCACATGAGGAGACTTGGTCTGAGACACCAGCCATCTCCTGGATGTTTCATCTACACTTTCTTGGCTGCCTCATGCTTTCTGCAGTGTGGGTGAGGCCTCAGAAGTCAGCGCAGGCGACAGTAGGTTGGCTGAGGCCCAGCTCAGTGATGGCAAGGGAGGCCTTTCTGCTGACTATGTGCTCTAAGGCTTGTGGAAGCAGCCAAGAGTAAGAGCAACCACTCAGCCAAAAGGCACTGCGATCAGCTAGAGAGGCCAGAAAAAATTGGCCTACCAGCTAAGAGGTGCCAGCAGAGCTGCGTACCTCTGGATGTCAGCCTCGAGGGTCTCAGAAGCAAGACTGCCCTGCCTAGGCTAGGCTAGGAGTCTTGAATGCTCCCTCCAGGGGAGCCCAGTTTGGAATGCTGGGGTAGGTGTTTTCCCCACCTATTTCAGGCGGTTTTCTGCTGCTATAACAGACCATACCACAGACTGGGGGAATTAGAAACAATAGAGGTTTATTTGGCACATGGTTAATCATGGGAAACCCAAGGCTGAAGGGGTGCATCTGGTGGCAGCCTTCTTGCTGTGCATCACATGGAGGAAGGGCACACGAGCATGCATGATACAGAGAAAGAGGGAAGATATTATACCCCCACTTTCTCTGAGCCCTCTTGACCCAAAAACCACTTAAACTGTTACAGTGGCAATTAATTAAATTCCAACTTGCATTTTAGAGGGGACATGCAAACCATTGCATAAAATGATTTCCAGCCTACAGGCTGACTGGAAAGTCATGGATTCAAAGACATTAAACCTGAGACTCAACACTTGGACTGTGAATTCTGGGGTTTGAGACCCCTTAGGATTTTCCCCCTTTCCTCTGCTCCCTGCTACTTAATTCAATTCAGTTATTCAATGGACTCCACATCTATTGAGCCTGTGTAATCTTCAGGCATTATTTCAAGACGCTGAGGCTATTATGATGAATAAAGAAGACAGAAGCCTACCCCCATAGAGTTTGCAATCCAAGAGAGAGAGGTACAGCACAAGTAATTATAATCATGATGCACATTAGCAAAAGACTTGCAGGAATCTATGGAAGAGGATCGATAGGAGGCTTTAGTCTAGTGATGTTTCTTGAATATGGACCACCCACATCAAAGGCATCTAAGGCACTTGTTGACAACATCCTGGCCTCATGTCAGATCTACTGAGTCAGAAGCTCTGAAAGTGGATCTCAAGGGATCATTTTTTTGTTGTTGTTAAATTAGGTAAATTTTACATAACAAAAGCAGACACTTAAAAGTGCGTGCTTCAGTGGCATTTAGCACATTCACAATGTGGTGCTGCCATCCCCTCTATCTGGCTCCAAAATATCTGTACCACCTCCCACAGGAATGCCACACTCATTAAGCAGTCACTCCCTTACCTCCATCTCCTAGCCGGCCCAGTCTGCTTTCTGTGGGTTCACCTATGGTGGACATTTCATATAAATGACATCATCTACTATGTGATCACTTGTGTCTGACCTCTTCCATTTAGTGCTTTTGAGATTCGTCCGCGTTATAGCCTATATTAGTACTTAGTTTATTTATGTTGCTGAATTTTGTTTATAAATTCATCCTTTGATGGACACTTGAGTAGTTTCTTCCTTTTGGCTATTGTGGATATAGCTACTATGAACAGTCACATACCAGTATGTGTTTGAGTATTTGTTTTCAGTTCTCTAGGATATACCCTGAAGCCTGGAATTCCTGGCCTTTATTGTAATTCTATGTCTTGCTTTCCACAGCTGTGTGCACCATTTTACATTCCTACCAGAAGTGTACAAGTATCCCAATATCTACACATTCTTGCCAACATTTGTTAATTTTCTTAGCTGTGGCTGCCATAGTACATGTAAAGGGCTGTGTCACTGAGATTTTGATTTGTAGTTGCCAAATGATTTATGATGAGCAACTTTTAATGTATTTATTAGTCACTTGTGTATCTTCTGTGGAGAAATGTCCAAGTCCTTCACTGTTTTTATTTATTTATTTATTTTTGGCAGTACTGGGGATCAAACTCAGGACCCTGCGCTTGCTAGGCAGGCGCTTATTCCACTGAGCTATATCCCCAGCCCTCTTCACTGTTTTTAAAAGCTGGGTTGTTTCTTGTTGTTAGAACAGTACTTTGTGGATTTAAGTACTAAAGCTTATGAGATATAGGATTTGCTGATAAATAAATAAAATGGAAAATGTGTTTTCATTTATTGATGGTGTTCTTTGACGCCTAAAAGTTTTATATCTCGATAGGCCATTTTTATCTATTTTTCTTCTTTGCTGATATTTTTGGTCTAATATTTAAGAAACTATTGCCACATCTAAGGTCATAATTTATGATTTCTTCCAAAGTTTTTACAGTTTTTGTTCTTCTGTGTAAGTCTTTGATACATAGTGAGTCAATTTTTTCAATACACATATTTTATTAGTGCACATTTATTTTACAAAGTACAATGTTGCATTTCACTGTGGCATTTTCGTACATGCATAAAACATTTTGATCATATTTCCCTTCCACTATGTTTCCTTACATTCCCTCTTCTCTGCCACTGCCCCCATTCCCTTCCTCTGGCCTAATAGTTCCCCTTGTAATTTCCCTTATTCTTGTTCTTGCTTTTCCTCTTCTTTCTCTCTTCCTCCTTCTCCTCCTTCTTTGCTCCTTCTTCTCCTCTTCCCCTTCTCCTTTTCCTCCTCCTTCTTTTTCTTTTAAGATACCACCTGTTAGGAAAAACATGAAATACTTGTCTTTCTGATACTGGCTTATTTCACTTATTACAATGATGCTCCATTTATTTTCCTGCAAATGATGTAATTCTGTTCTTATTTATGACTGAATAATATATACATGCCACACTTTCTTTATCACTCATCTGTAGACAGGCACCGAGGCTGATTCCGTATCTTGACTATTGTAAATTGTGTTACAATAAACATGAGTATGTAGGTGTTATGCTTTATATCAGACATACCCTAAGAGCCTCAGCTGCTGCATAGGTGGGGCTGTTAGATGATAATTGGATTATGAGGGCTTATATCTGACTTGTTAGGTGGTGGTGTGATCTGGTCAGAAAAGGTGGGTGTCTGTGTAACCATGAGCCAAAATAAACTTCTCCTTCAAGCTGTGGGTGTCAGGTATTGTATCCCAGCAATGAGAAAAAGGACTTTGGTACCAGGAGTGAGGTCATTATTATGATGCTAAGTGACCATGTGGTTCAGAAACTTTTGGAAGCAGTTCATGGAAGGAATTTGGAAAGGTTTGGAAACTAAAAAGAAAAAAGAAAGAAAAGAAAGGTTTGAAGATGCTGGCTGGAGAAGCAGCCTTAAAATGCTGTAAAGCTGAGTTTGATGGAAGATTCTGGTTGGATCTCAGAAGACCAGAGTGCTGATTTTAAAAAGCTCATGGTAAAGGTCAGGTTTAGGAGGTTTCAGTTGGGGACAAGGACTGCACTGACAGTTGCACTCCATGCCATGTGTGTTATATTGTGGCATAAAATTTATCTATACTTTGCTCATGACTAGAGACATGCCTGGTTTGTCCTGAGACTGTGTGAGACTGAGATTGTGGGTGGTAGACTAATTTGACAGAGGAAATTTCAAGGCAGCGTAATATGCAGGCTATGGCACTGGTACCACTGGGAGCTTTTAGCCAGCTCCACTTCTCCAGGCAGCATCTTCAAACCTTTCTTTTCTTTTTTCTTTTCAGTTTCCAAACCTTTCCAAATTCCTTCCATGAACTGCTTCCAAAAGTTTCTGAACCACATGGTCACTTAGCATCATAGTAATGACCTCACTCCTGGTACCAAAGTCATTGCTTTCATTGCTGGGATACAATACCTGACACCCACAGCTTGAAGGAGAAGTTTATTTTGGCTCATGGTTACAGAATTAAGAGAAATGGCAGAGCTAAGGGATTTCAAAAGTTTTGAGTTTCACCAGACAGGAAGTTCCAGTAAAGTTGGCACCTGCAAAGACGGAGCAGAGGAAAGCTTGGATGAAGAGAAGATTAGCCTTAAAAAGAAGCCAAATACTTTGCATCAGGACAAGAGGAAAAATGACTTAGTGGCATGTGAGGAACCATCAAGGCCTTATTCTTCACATGCTTAAAATTATAAAAGTGAAAGAGTATGCTTTAAGAAGAGTCCCAAGGCTAATGCTGGAGAATGGCCTCCTGGGAATTTTGTTCCCTAGGATTCAGATCATAATGCTCAGCCATCCAGGCACTTGAGGACTTCTATAGCTGTGATGCAAAGGAATCTGGCTCCTGCATGAGGTGATAGTAGAGCTTGGTGCCATCTATCTGATGCTGGTTTTACAGGCATGCAGAATGCAAGGGTTGTGGGGACAGGAAGGCTATCACCTAAATTTCAGGAAAAGGCCCCTGAGGCCAGGCAGTGTGCTTCTGAAAGGGCAGTGTGTAAAACTGTGAGAGTGAAACCCCCAGTGCAGTGGAGACCCCAGGAATTTGGAGAAGCCAGGAACATGGAGCATCTCAGGGAAGATGCAAGGAGTAAGCAGGGCCAGTTTAAGAGAGAGGCCATGAGGGCTACAACCATGGGCAATGCTGTAGGCCCAGGGGCACCCAAGCCCTGTGCAGTTCAAATCTCACCACAACATGTTCTGTGTATTGGACACAAAACTACAGGATTTAGTGTTTTCCTTGTTGGATTTTGGCCTTGCTCTGGCCCCACTGGTGTCTTTTTCTTTCTTTCTATTTTGGTACCAGGAATTGAACTCAGAACCTCACACTTGCAGGCAGGCACCACGCCACTGACCTGTATCCCCAGCCCCATTGGTTTCTATATCTCTATTCCTTCTTTTTTGCTTGTTTGTTTTGTTTTGTTTTGTTTTTGAGACAGGATCTTGCTGTGTGATTCATGAACTTATGTAGCTGGCCTTGAATGCATGTAGCCCAAGCTGGGCTCCAACTCACAGAGATCCTCCTGCCTCAGCCTCTTGAGTCCTGTGATTACAGGAGTGTACCACTATGCCCAGGTATTCCTCTTTTTCTTAATGGGAACCTTTGCTCTGTACCTTTGTATATCAGCAGTGTTTAACTTCCTCTTTTATTGTAACAGGGTTCCCGAGTAAGACTTCGGCTTAGGTCTCAGGGGAGACTTGGGACTTGGACTTTTCAGCAATGCTGGAACTGTTAGGACTTTGACAACTCTTAGAGATGGACTAAATGCATTTTGCACAAAAGGTTGCTCGTGGGTTTTTCAGGGATCCGTTGCAGAATGCTATAGTTTATATCTAGATGTCCCCTAAGAACCTTATAAGTGGGGCTTTGGGAAGATGATTGGATTAGGAGAGCTTATAGCTCAGTTGCTACTAGGAGCTGGAGTCTGTTGGAAAGAGGGGCGTCACTGCAGGAGTGGCTGGGTTTATATCCCTCCCCAGCTCTTTTCTTTGACTCTCTGCTTCCCAGCTACCCTGACCTTCTGTCATGCTGTCCTGCCGTGGAACCGGCTTAGCATGGACTGTCATCATGAGCCAAAATAAGTCTCTCCTTCAAATCGCGGAGGTCTGGTATTGTGTCCACAAGAGAAGTGTCTCAGCCGGCATCTCCACAGTCTGCTGACTTTAATTCCTTCAGAGGTACACCCAGGAGTGATAGAGCTAGGTCATGAGGCAGTTCTTTTTTTTTTTTTTTTTTTGGCGGTACAGGGGATCGAACTCAGGACCCTGCGCTTGCTAGGCAGGCGCTTATTCCACTGAGCTATATCCCCAGCCCTTATGGGGCAGTTCTTTGCTTAGCTTTTTGAGGAAAGTCCATGCTGATTTCCACAGCGGCCGCACTAATTTACATTCCACCAGCAGTGCATAACCCCCACCCCACCCCCGTCTTCATCAGCATTCATTGTTTCCTGTATTCTTGATGATAGCCATTCTGATTGGGGTGAAATGGAAGCTCAGTCTTATGATTTACGTTTCCCTGGTGGCTAAAGATGTTGCACGTTTTTCAAGTAATTATTGGCCATTTGTATTTCTTCTTTTGAGAAGCGTCTGTTCAGTTCACTTCCACATTTTTTAATTGAACTATTTGTTCTTTTAAAGGTTTTTTTTTGTGTTCTTTATATATTTTGGATATTAATCCCCCATCAGAATGGTGGCTGGCAAAGATTTTCTTTCACTCTCACTCTTCCTTCTGTCAGTAGTTTCTTTTACTGTGCAGAACTTTCAAATTTGATACAATGTTACATATTGATTCTTGCTGTTATTTCCTGAGATACCGAGGTCTTATTTAGGGAGTTATTGCCTATACCTATATCTTAAAGTGTTTCTCCTATGTTTCCTTCTAGTGGTTTCAAAGTTTCAGATCTTATATTTAGGTCTTTAATTCAAGTTCACTTTTTATTCAGGGTTTTTTACAGATCTCACAGAATTTGGGGGCAGGGGTGGTTGGTGTTTGGTTTAGTCACTGAGTCTGTTAATTTGTTACACAGCATTAGGAAGCTAATACAGGACCAGAGCAGGACAAGTTCTGAAGCTAGTACAGCTATGGTGCAAACTGCTTTCCTTCTTGGTCCTTATGACCCAGCAGTTTCAATAATGCCTCAAATGTCTATTGCAGATATAGGAATGCTAGTGGACCATCTGAGAATCCTTGATAGCAGAATTCTGATCTAGACTCCTAGAATTTTTTATTGCAGCTGTGTTCTTATAAAAATAACTTATTTATACTTTGAAAAACAAAGCAAGTCCTGGGCTCTGGTAGAATCCAAATGCCTGCTAAATCACACTAAATGAACATGTAACATTTGTTACAGTGGGGATTGAACCCAGGGCCCAGGCACACTAGCCAGCTAACCTGCCACTGAGGGACATCCTCCTCCCTTTCTACTTTTGAACTCCCGTGGGTAGGGGAGCTTCTATGCTCATTCTAGGTGTGTCACTGTTTAGGGATATTCATGCATTCAAGTATCTGGAAGTTCTAGTGAGCTTATTATTGTATGTGGTACAAAGTAAGGGTCCGGCTTTTTATTTTATTTTATTTTTGTGTGTGTGAATAGCTAGCTGTCCTGGCACCATTTGTTTAAGGGAATTTTCTTTCCCACAATGAATGATCCTGAAATCCTTGTCAAAATCTTTTCCTACATGAGCTTTGTATACACTTATTTCTGTGCTTTCAATTCTATTCTCTTGATATATATCTCTATCCTTATGCCAATATCACACTATTCTGATTCCTGTAGTTTTGTAATAAGTTCTGAAATCAGAAAGTGTGAGTTTAAAAAAAAAAGTGTGTGTTTTCCAACTGTTTCCCTCTGCCTCAAACTGTTTTGGCTTTTCAGGATCCCTTGCAATTCTACATGAATTTTAGAATCAGCTTTTCCATTTTTGTACTAAGTCAAAAATTCTGAACCAGGTGTGGAGTCACATGCCTGTAATCCAAGTACTCAGGAAGCCAAAGTAGGACAATCACTGAGAATTTGAGGCCAACCTGAAGCGCATAGTAAGACCCTGACTCAAAATAACTAAACAAACAAAACAACAGTCAAACTTTAGGTAACATGTACAGCATATAAAATGTATCATCTTAATTATTTTCAGTATATAGTTAGTAGTATTAATTGTGTTCACGTCATGCAATTAAGCCTCAGAAAATTTTCTTTTTAGCCAGATATGGTAGCACACACCTATAATCCCAGCACTGGGGAGGCTGATGCAGGAGGATCATTGCAAGTTCGAGGCCAGTCTGGGTTCCATAGTGAGTTCAAGGCCAGCCAGAACTACATAGTGAAACCCTGTCTCAAAAAAAAAAAAAAAAAAAGAAAGAAAGAAAGGAAAGGAAAAGAAAAGAAAAGAAAAAGAAAATCTTCATCTTGTGTAACTGAGATTCTATAATCATGAAACCACAAATCTCCTTTGTCCTCACACCAGATCTGGCAACTCCCCTGGCATGCTCAGTCTTTATGAGTTTGACTACTCTCAGGGCGTGATGTGTGTGAGAGCTTATAGTATTTATCTTTCTCGGTAACTACTTTGTTTCACTTAGCATATTGTCCTTAAGAATCATCGCAAGTTGCAGCATTTGTTCAGATTTTTTCTTTTTAAAGGCCAAATAATATTCCATTGTAAGTATATATCACATTTTGGTTATCCATTCAGCTGTTCTACCTTGAGCTATCATGAATAGAGCTGCCGTGAACATGGATGTACAAATATCTCTTCAAAACCATGATTTCAGACTGAACATGGTAGCACGTGCCTGTCATCCCAGCACTCAAAAGCTGAAGCAGTATTTTATCGAATTTGAGACCTGCCTGAGCTACATCACTCAAGGCCAGTTTGAATTACAAAGTAAGAACTTATCTCTTTTTTTTTTTTTTTTAAGAACTTATCTCAAAAAACAACAAAACAGAACAAAAAGATCATGCTTTCAATTCTTTTGGATTTATACCCTGAATTAGAATTGCCAGATCAATAATAATTCTACTTATAATTTTTTGAAGAACCATCATACTATTTTCTGTAGAAGCTGTATCTTTTTTTTTGCGGTACTAGGGATTAAACTCACGACCTTGCACTTGCCAGGCAGGCACTTATGCTACTGAGTTACATCCCCAGCCCCCGAAGCTGTATCATCTTACCTTCCAACAGAGTGCAAAGTTTCCAGTTTCTTCATAAGCTGGAAAATACTTGTTAGTTTTCTGAGATTTTTGTTTTGTTCTTTAAAAAAGGTTTTTTGACAGTCTGAGTTGATATCTAATGGAGATTTTGATTTGCATAGGAATCTGCATTTTTTTAAAAAAACTGTTATGGCTTTTATATGGATGTCCCACAAGATCCTCAGGTACTCACAGCTGAGGCTTTGAATGGACTAGCAATGTGTTGTAGCTGACTCACAGCTAGGAGGGGAGTCACTGTGGGAGTGACCCGGATGCTTCCATCTCTCCCCATCCTGCTTCTCCTTCCTCTCTCTGCTTCCTGTGCATCATGAGTAATTCTCCTCCTCTATGCCCCTCTGCCATTCTGTCCTTATGGACTGAACCTCTACAAACCGAGAGCCAAAATAAACCTGTCCTCCTTTAAATTGTGGGTGTCAGATATTTTGTCCCAGCAATGAAGAAAGTAACTAAGGCATAAAATTTTTTATTTTGGAATAATTCCAGATTTACAGAAAAAATTAGAAATATAGTTGTCTTGGTTACTTTTCTCTCATTGCTGAGACAAAATACCCAACAGCCAAAATGAAGGAAGGAAGGGTTTATTTAGCTTACAGTTTGTGGAGGTTTCAGTCCATACTTGGCTGGTTCTGAGGCAGAGTGGCACATGGCAGAGGGCAAACTGTTCAGGGCAGCAGAGCATAGCAAAAACAACCAGCAAAAGGGAAGAATGGCTGTAAGCAGCCTCCTTTGCTCCCCTACATTGTAAACAGCCTACCCCCACCCAGTGGGCATGTACCTCTCACATAACCTCCATGCCCTCCACTTCCACAGGCTCAGGATATGTACAAAGTAAGCGCCCTGGCTTCCTGCTGAATCACTCAGCCAAACCTCTAGACTCCCCAAGTTGACACAATGTATCAACCATAACAATAGTATAGACAGTTCCTGTGTACCTTTCATTCAGTATCCATTTCTCCTAATGTTATCTTACTTACCATGGTATTTTGTCAAAACTGGGGATCTGCCAAACATGGTTACATGCCTATAGTCCTAGCTACTTGGTAGGCTGAGGCAGGAGGACTGCAATCCCAGCCTAGGCAAGTTGACAAGATTCTGTCTAATAATAATAATAATGACAATAAGCCTGAAAACCATCTAACAAACCAAACAGAAAAACTAAGAATGATTTTCATGATAAGCACACACTCACAATTTTATCATTCCAATTTTATTATATGTGCTGCTGAAGCAAGCACACACTCACAATTCTATATATGCATGTGATACTATTTATTTATTTGTTTATTTATTTCGGTGGTGCTGGAGATTGAACCCAGAGCCTCACACATGCTAGGCAAGTACTTTACCACTGAGCTTTATCCCCAACACACACAGTGATCCTTACATGTGCTAAAGAGCCACTGATCTAGTAGAAAAGTTTTTCCAGGGAAATACATCTCAGCTGTTACTTGAAAGACAGGCATAAGTGAACACTGTAAAGGGAACAGGGTGTGATCTAGACAGATGGAACAAACTGTGTCAAAGCCTGGGGGTAATAAGAAACTGAGAGCATTTGAAGATGATCATAACAGCAATAATAGTAATTTATTGGCACTTACCATATGCCAAGCACTTCAGAATATTATTTCACTTAATTCTTCACCAGAACTTTATAAAGTGGGAAAGGCTATCATTTCTATTTTATAGACAAGGCATCCAAGAGTTGATAGAAATAACTTGCCCAAGGGCACCTGATTGTAAAGTGACAAAGGCAGGATTGGAACTCAGGTGTCTTCTTTTCCAATTCCTGTTCTCCCATTAGGGCCTAGTAATGTTTATTCACCTGCTTACAGCAAGAAGCAAAACACGAACACATTCCTGCCAGCTTGAGCCAGCCAATGGTGGCTCGTGCACGACTGTCCCATCGGGTGGCATGGGGCAATCTTGTTGAGTGATACAAGTGGCCCCATGGGACTGTCATACGTGTACAGCCCCATCTTGAACATGTTAAGTAAGTGTCCTTCCTTCCCCCTGGTCTGCTCTCTTGCTCTCTGCCCCAAGCTACTCATCTTTCGGGGCTGAGAGAGCCCTCCCCATCTGAAAGCTCTTCCTTACTTTTGCACTCACTGAATTGACAGCTGGATGAATGAGTAGAAACGAAGAGCATTGGCAGCGCTGCCAGTATATCTGCATTTGTGTGTTCATGTGCCTAATGTCTGTCTCTCCCGCAGTACTCTCAGCCCTGTGGCAGCAAGGGTCTGGTGTGTGCGGTTCATCTGATATCAGTAAATAGGTACTAAATATCTGTTGCATAAATGAAGCTAGGGACTCAAAGATTTTTCTTTTGGACATTGAACAAACGACTTTTATTTTCAAGAAAGGAGAAAACTAAATGGGTTTCTGGATATCATTTAAAGTATCAGTCACTGTTTCCCTCTCTCTCTACCAAAAACTTTGGCCTCACTCTCCCACCTGTTATAATCCATAGAAATGCACCCATGGTAACTGGGTGCAGTGACACACACCTGTCATCCCAACACTCTTGGAGGCTGAAGCAGGAAGATTGCAAGTTTGAGCCCAATTTAATGATTTAGACCTTGTTGCAAAATAAAAGATAGAAAGGGCTGGGGATGTAACTCAGTGTAGAGGCCTTAGGTTTAAGCGTCAGTACCAAAAAAACCCAAAAAACAAAAGACAAAAGAAAACAAGGGCAAGAGGGGAGAAGAGAGGAGGAGAGAAGAGAGGGAGAGGGGAGGGGAGGGGAGGGCAGGGGAGAGGAAGGGAGGGGGAGAAGACTAAAAAAGACAAAAGTAAAAGAGCCAGTGACTTTGATTCTATAAAGACGGATACAGGAAAAACGTTGGTCTAACTGACCTTAGGAATCATCTCTGACTGTGGAAAAGTTCAGACCAGAGATAGAGTGGGAAGTCTCTATTGAAAAATACCATCAAGAAGGAAATAGAACACAACTTCAGAAAGTCAGTTGCCTTCAAGGAGGAAAGGGGCTGGTGACCCACCCAGCCCCTTTCCTATTCTGGGACTCAGCTTTCCCACACAGCACCAGAGAGCTAGCCGAGTGCCACGCTGCAGGTGAGGGCATAATTGCTCTTTACTTCCCCTGGCTCCACCAGTGTTAAATTAGCTCTGTGTCAATACCACACACGCAGCTAGGATGAATTACCGAAGCTCATTCACTGCAATGGACCCAGGTTCCACTCGCTTTATGGGATGAAGGTGAATGTGAGCATATTATTTCTGTTTGCCTTGTTGCAGTCAGTACATTTCAGCCTGTTGCTGATATACGCAGTGACTCATCCTGATGGGCAGATCATTCTGGCCTCTGCTTCTGATGAGAGGTAGGTATAGTAGGGGGGCCAAGACTGTCCAGGGAATGGGAGGAGCACAGGAAGGCAGGTGCTGGCCCCTAATTCGCAGAGTCTCTCAGTTGCACGCTAGTGCCAACACCTGTTGATGCACACACAAGCAAAGATCAACCACGCACAGAGATGCGTGTATGCATGTACATACTCAAAGTCTTACAAAAGCTACACTCACCACAGGACCAAGAGCAAAATTATGGAGGAGGCTTATATTTTAAAGAATGATGATTTTCCAAAAGACCCTGCAAATTTTAAAGCCTTCTCCTCCTGCTACCTTCAACACCAGTGCTTTTCTAGAAAGTGCTGGCTAGTTTGGTGCTCACATTTGGCAGGGTTGGATGACCTAAGGTCAGACACAGGGAACCCAATCACTGAGCACTCTGTGTGCATGTAGGGCAATACTCCTCCTTCTTGGCTCTCCTCTGTCTTCCCTATGAGCTGGTGTGGTTTTGAATTTCAAAATATGTTTCTGCTGCTTGGCCCAGTTGCCAAATTGTTATTATTTTTTTGTCTTTTTGAGACAGGATCTTGCTATGTAGTTCAGGCTGGCCTTGAGCTCACTTTGTAGCCCAGGCTGGTCTCGAACTTGCAACAATCCTCCTGCCTCAGCCTCCAGAGTGCTGGGATTATAGGCATGTGCCACTATGCCCAGCCCAGATGCCAAATTATTAACTATAGCTCTGCACTTATGCATGGACACCTGCACTGACATTCACAGTCACAAATATGCATTCACACTCCTTCTCCCTCCTTCCCTCCCTTGAGTCTCTGAGTCTCCCGCCCCCACACACAACATACCCAGAGCTAGGTCTCCTTGCCACTTGGTTTGGTTGGAAGGCCGGTAAGAAGGCCTTCTGATTCTATCAGGTGGTCACATGCCTCTCAAAAATCCCACCATTAAATATTCATCCCTTTGGGAGTCCCCAGTTGGGAATCAAATACCTCTGGTCAAGACAACACACCATAAAGTTATCATCTAACATTTTGGCAGGAGCTCAGTCTGCCCAGGGAACTTCCTTTCCCCATGGCTGGCTGCCTCTTACTCATTCTTCAGGTCTGATCCAGGCTTCCCTACCCACCCCTACCCCTGACTCCTGAAAGAGGATAAGTTCTCCCAGTACCCATTCTCATTTTTCTGTATCATTTTCCTTAGCTGCACCTATCATAACTGTAATGATTACTTCTGTAGTTATCTTCATGTAGTTTATGAATTCTGTGGCTGGTGAACTCCAGTTGCTAAGGGGTCCCTTTCTGTCTATTCTTTACTGTACCCTTAGTGCTAGCACAGTGCCTGCTACAGACTAGATATTCATTAAACTTACATGAAATTTGGAGGTTTTGCAGAGAGGAGAAAGAAAGCAGGAAAGGGACACAGGGCACATGGTTAGGGCAGATGGTCCCACCATTCTGTTCTTAGCCCTCTGTTATTGTTGGGTTACAAAGTGTCTCTCCAGCCAGGTATGATGGTGCACACCTGTAATCCCAGCACTTGTCAGGCTGAGGCAGGAGGATCATTGCAAGTTCGAGGCCACCCTGGGCTACATAGTGAGTTGAAGGCCAGCCTGAACTACATGGTAGGACCCTGTCTCAAAAACCAAAAACCAAACAAACAAATCATCATTGGCCATCAGAGAAATGAAAATTAAAACGACACCAAGGTATCATCTTACCCCAGAAAGGATGGCTATCATCAAAAAAAATCTAACAATAAGGCCAGGCATGGAGGTGCATGCCTGTAATCCCTGCACTGGGGAGGCTGAGGCAGGAGGTGCTGCACATTTGAGGCCAGCCTATGCTCCATAGTGAGTTCAAGGCCAGTCTGAATTACAGAATGAGGCCTTGTCTCAAAAAACAAAACAACAACAACAGAAAACTAATAATAACAGATGCTGGTGAGACTGTAAAAGAAAAAAAAGGAATTCTCTGCATTGTTGGTGGGAATGTGAATTAGTACGACTATCGAAATCAGTGTGAAGATTCCTCAAAAAGCCAAAACCAGAAATTCCATTTGCCCTAGGTAGCCCCTTTCTAGGTATCTTTCCAAAAGAGTTAAAATCACTGTATTATAGGGTTGCATGCATGTTCATGTTCATAGCAGCCCAATTTACAATAGCGAAATCTGGAAACAGCATATATGTCTATCCACAGCTGAATGTTTATGGACAATGGTACTGATACACAATAGAGTACTGTACGGCCATAAAGGAAGGTAAACATGGCTGCGCGTGGTAGCACATGCCTATAATCCCAGTATTTGGGTGGTTGAAGTAGGGGGATTATCATGAGTTCGAGGCCACCCTGGGCTCCACAGTGAGTTCAGGGCCAGCCTGCACTATAGAGCAAGACCCTATCTCAAAAAAAGGAAAAAAAGGAAAGAAAAATAAACTGATGCAACTTGAGAACATAATGTTAAGTGAAATGAGTCAGACACACAAGTTTAAATATCTCATGGTTTTCTTATGTGAGAAACACACACACACACACACACACACACACACACACAGAGCAAAATAGAAAAGTTATAAGTAGGAAGTAGGGAGAAGTTTGATACTTTCCCAAGTTACCTATTCTATTGTTTCAAAAATATGTTAATATATATGCTAATCTGTTTCAGTTATACTACCAGCTTATCTTAGTTCACTGAAAAGAAAGTTTTGTGGGCTGGGACTGTGGCTCAGTGGTAGAATTCTTGCCCTGTAGGCACAAGGCCCTGAGGACCACAGGACCACATCCACGCCCAAAAAGAAAGTTTTGTGTTATTTTCTGTTTGTTTCTTTTGTAAAAGTCTTATTTACTGAGTAACTACTTTGAAGGTCATGAGACCCAGTGTGTTAACTATTGTTATTCTGTACTCATTTTGTTATAAAAATTTTGTTTTACTTTTATAAAATTTTTAAAAATTCTCCCCAAAAAGCTCATTGTGCTGAAGCTTGGTTGCTGATGGGCTTTTGGGAAGTGATTTCAGGATCAGGAGGGCTCTAGTTTTGTCAGGGGACAGATCTACCGGGGGTCAGAGCTTGAAGGTATGACTGGAGGTGACGGGGACAGTCGGGAGGGCCTAATTGGAGGGAGCGGATCACGGGAGCAAGACCTTGGGGGCTCTGTCTACTTCCCAACCCTTCCCCTCTGGTCTCTTGCGTGCCCTTCTGCTTTTGGTGGCTGTGAGGTGAGCAGATTTCCCCCATCATGCCCAGAAATTCTACCATGACATCCTTGCAACCTGCCCATGATGGACTCACTTCCAAAACCATGAACCAAAATAAACTTTTCTTCCTTTAAGTTTCTTCTCAAGCATTTGTCACAGTGATAAAATGTTGACTAACAGCTTCCAAATACCACCAGTCTCTCTCTTCCTCCCCTGCCATGGCGGCACTGCGGCATCTCGTGTTAAGATGGCAGCGGGGTCACCAGAGATGGCGCAGGGGTGTAAGGATGCAGAGATTTCTCAGCTGGAGGGAATAGGCAATAGTTTGACTCTGAACTTTTCCAAAATTGATTAAGAGCTCATAGTTCTAGAGCAATCTTTGTGTGAGGGACTCTTTCTCAAAATATTTTATGGTAATTACAATGGAAAATGTTTGTTGTTGAGGATATATATATATTGGTAATAATTACAAAATACTATTCAGCTATCATCTATTGACAGCTTACTATATGCCAAACATTTGGGCAAGGATTTTATACCTATTTATGTATAATTATCTCAGTTAATCTTCTCAATCATATTGTGAGCCTGGCTTGGTGGTGATCCCAGCACTTGGGAGGCTAAGGCAGGAGGATCACCATGAGTTCAAGATCAGCCTGAACTACATAGCAAGACCCTGCCTTTAAAACGAAAGAAGAGAGAAATCAACGATATTGTGAGGTAAGTACATAGTTATCCCCATTTTAAAAATGGAGGACGAGCCAGGCACGGTGGTGCACGTCTGTAATCCCAGTACTTGGGAGGCTGAGGCAGGAGAACAGCTGTGACTTTGAAGCCAGCCTGTGTTATGTAGTGAGTCTAAAGCCAGTCTGAACTACATAGTGTGAGCTTGTCTAAAGAAAAAAAAAGAGGAAGGAAGAGAGTGAGAGAATCAGTAATTGGCCTAAGGCCACACAGGGGAAGCAATCCAGCCAGGACATCTAAGGATAAGCTTTCAACCAACAGGATGCACTACATTCCATTTAAGCCCTCTGGAAAATGCAGACCATCCCTTGTCCCTACACTCTCACCCTTGACAGATGTAAACTGGTGCCATTTAATGTACGTAAGATGTATTTGGGATCTTGGGAGATACACTAGTATTCCTCCGACTTAGAAACACCATGGCCTATAGCTCCTGCTTCCTGGAGACAGAGAAGAGGAGAGGTGCCAGAACATCTGAACATGCAGATATCAACAGCTGGAAAGCACCAGTTCCTTAATATTCCCCAGCAAAATATTCCCAGGCTTCTGAGCCTCCATATGGAAAGATGGACCCACTTTGTGTCTTTTCTCTCTGTACCTCTCCTCTTCCAGTGGTGACCCCAAGGGCTCATTTCAGAATTATGGTCTTGAAGCAGGTGACGAGTAGGGCGCACAGGGCCACACAAAGCAGAACCAGTCTATATGAGAGAGCAGCCACAACACCCTTCTGTTCTCTTGGGGCTGTACTCAAGGCCTTGAGTCATTGTGCACAACTCCTTGCAGGAAGTGAGAACTTCTTTTTTTTTTTTTTTTTGGAGGTACTGGGGATTGAACTCAGGACCCTGTGCCTGCTAGGCAGGCGCTTATTCCACTGAGCTATATCCCCAGCCCAACAACATTAATGTATCTTTTTTTTTTTTTTTCCGGTACCGGGGATCGAACTCAGGACTTTGCGCTTGCCAGGCAAGTGCTTATGCCACTGAGCTATACCCCCAGCCCCCCTAGGAAGTGAGAACTTCATGTCTTTGACATTGGGTTGTGGTCTCTTCTGTTCTTTCTCTCCCTATGCACTCATTTCGGCCTTGTTCCTTCAGTAATTCTCAGGCTGGCCTCCATAGCTCCAAATTAGGTCCGGAATCACTTTGAGATTACTGTGCCCCAGACTTAGGCTGCTGAAACATAGTCTGAACCAGACACTTTCTGGGTCTTCCTTTCAACCTGCATTGATCCTAATGTCACCTCCTTTAGTTGGTGATCTTCTAAAGGGCAGGGTCTGTGTTAGTGTTAAATACAGTCAAATGGAATGCATCTTCTGCTGCTACTGTCTTGCAATGTGTTACAGAGACTAGAGAGCTAGCCTGTATCTCCGGGACTCCCTTCCCATTAGGGGTTATGTGACCAGAGGCAGACAGGAGGGAGAAGGCCTCCTTTTGCTAATCTGGGTTCCTTGCTAGCAAGAAGGATCCCCGAGCAGTGGGGTTCTCCTGAAACAGCCATTGGAACTTCTGATCTCTGCTTCCTAATTCTGGATGGCAAACATCTGGCAAGGTGTTCTTTAAATCTGTAGTTCTAGGGGCTGGGGATTTGGCTCAGTGGTAGAGCTCTTGCCTTGCATGCACAAGGCCCTGGGCCCAGCACCATATATAATAATCATAATCATAATCATAAATCTGTAGTTCCAGGGATGGCCTTTTGATTCCATACCTTATCAATCATGGCAAACATATTATCTCTTCTGGTGAAGTATCTGGGGGTCATTCCACAAATCTTTTCAATGGCTCTAATCACTAATTCCCTATATCAAATTCCCTTCAGTTTAAAATACCTATGATGGTTTCTGTTTCCCACACTGAACCACGCACTCACATAGCTGTAAAATGACTCCTTGTAGGAACTGAAAGAAAAACATGCCAGTGTTGGAGTGATAAGATGCCTCTGTGTGTGTGTGTGTGTGTGTGTGTGTGTCTGTCTGTCTGTCTGTCTGTCTTAGGTATATGGATTGTATCCAGGACCTCAGACATGCTAGGCAAGGTAAGTGCTGTAGTATCAAGTCACATCCCCAGCCCTTTTCATT